>CM068765.1:9940489-10130489 GCA_035084275.1 Hydrolagus colliei | reverse complement strand
CAGCCCCCCCACACACACACAGCGCCCTCCACACATACACACAGCCAGCCCCACACACACAGCCCCCCACCACACACACAGCCCCCCCCACACACAGCCCCCCCCACACACACAACCCCTCACACACACATACACAGCCCCCCCACACACACACAGCCCCCCCCACACATACGTGCACCCCCCACACACACGCACTCCCCCCCCCACACATGCACACACAGCCCCCCCCACACACACAGCCCCCACACACACATTACCCCACACACACACAGCCCCCCACACACACGCGCCCCCCACACACACGGACCCCCCCACACACACAGCCCCCCCCACACACACACAGCCCCCCCCCCACACGCACACGCCCCCCACACCACACACACAGCCCCCCCCACACACAGACCCCCCCCCACAATCACATCCCCCCCATAAACACACAGCTCCCCACACACACAGCCCCCCACACACACACACACAATCCCCCCCCACACACACAGCTCCCCCCATACACAGCCTCCACCTCACACGCACATAGCCGCCCCCCCCCCACACACACAGCGTTCCCCCCTATCCACAGCCTCCCGCCACACACAGCCCCCCCCCCACACCCGCTCCCCACTCTCCCCACACAGCACCAATCCCCCCGCCCCCACACACAGCCTCCAACCACACCCGCTCCCCACACACACAGCCCCCACCCACACACATACATCGCCTCCACACACACAGCCCCCAACCCCCCCCACCACACAACCCCCAACCCACCCACACACAGCCCTCAACCCCCACACACACACAGCCCCCACACCACTCCCACTACCCCCAGACACACGGCCCCTCCTCCCTGCCCACACACAGCTCCCACCTCGACACCCCAGCCCCCATCCCCATCACATACACAGCCCCCACCCCCAACCACACATAGCCCCACCACACACAAAGCCCCCACCAACCCGCCCCCGCCACTCGCAGAACAAGAATAACAAAATTAGACATATGGCGCCTTTCACGTCAGGAGGACGTCCCAAGGTGCTTGATGGTCATCGTTTCAGATCCGAGCTGGACAGGGAAAGCCGATGGGACCTTCAAAGAGGAGGGTCTTGAGGAGGGACTTGAAGGAGGCCAGGGAGGGGGCAAGACTGTGGGATAGAGTTCCAGAGGTTGGGGGCAGAGTGGCTGAAGGCTCGCCTCCAATGGTGGGGTGGGTGGGTTGGGGAACATGGAATAGGACAGAGTCTGCTGAGCGGAGTGGGGGGGGTAGGTTGGTAGGGAGTTAGGAGATCGCTAAGGCAATGCCGTGGAGGGCTTTGAAGGTGAAGACCAGGATCTTGATCCTCTGGATGACTGGGAGCCAATGGAGCTGGGCGAGGGTGGGGGAAATGGGGTCATGGAGTTTGGAACGGTAGAGGACACGGGCCGCAGAGTTCTGGATTATCTGCAGCCTGTGGAGGATGGAATTGGGAAGGCCGACCAGCAAGACGTTTGTGTAGTCAAGCCGGAATATAATGAAGGCGTGAATCAGGGTTTCAGCGACTTTGGGGATGAGGTAATGGTGGAGTCGGGCAATATTGCGGAGGTGAGGAAAGGCAGAGCAAGTCATTGCTTGGATGTGGGGGAGGAACAACAACAACAACAACTTTGATTTATATAGCGCCCTCCACGCCAGAAGGCGTCTCAGAGCTTCACAGTAGCGGATCCCGGGACCGAGCCAGGGGCAGGAAGGTGACCAAAAGCTCGGTCTAAGAGAATGCTCTTCAACTGTGACCTGAAACTGGGAAGAGAGGGGGCGAGGCGAAGCGAGTGAGGAAGGGAGTGAGGAAGGGAGTTCCAGAGCCTCGGGGCGTAGTGGCTACAGGCACGGCCGCCGAGGGTGGAGCGGGGGGACTCGGGGGACATGGAGGAGGCCAGACCCAGAGGAGTGAAGGCAGCGGGTGCTGGGTTGTGGGGAGAGGAGGTCAGAGAGATAGGGGGTGCAGAGAAGTGGAGGGATTTGAAAACAAGGGTGAGGATCTTGAAGTCGATCCTTTCTGGGATAGGGAGCCAGTGAAGTCTGGCAAGGACTGGGGTAACGGGGGGAGCGAAGCTTAGAGCGGGTGTGAGTATGCGGGCGGCAGAGTTCTGGATAAGCTGGATTTTTATGGATTGTGGTGGAGGGGAGACCGGCGAGGAGGGCGTTGCAATAGTCCAGCCGAGAGGTGACAAAGGCGTGGACCAAGGTTTTGGCAGCTTTTAAGGTGAGGTATTGCCGGAGACGGGCGATCTGTCGGAGGTGATAGAAGGCAGTGCTGGTGAGGGACCGAATGTGAGGGAGGAAGGACAGTTGGGGGTCAAACCTGATGCCAAGGTTACGCACAGGTTCGGTGAGTTTTAGGGGCCAGGCCGGGAAGGTGGAGGAGGTGAGAGCCGTGCGAATGGAGACGTTGACGAGAGCCAAGGAGTATGGCCTCTGTCTTGTCAACATTCAGCTGCAAGAAATTTGTGCTCATCCAGCCCCTGATGTCTGACAGGCAGCTGACAGAACATTGTGGGGACTGGGGGTCACAAAGTGAAGTGGAGAGATAGAGTTGGGTGTCATCCGTGTACATGTGGAAGTGTGCCCCATGTCTGCGGATCACATCCCCAAGAGGAAGCATATAAATGAGGAAGAGGAGGGGCCAAGGATGGATCCCTGGGGTACCCCACAGGTAACTGGGTGAGTGGGGGAGGAAAAACCGTTTGTGGAGATGTACTGCTGGCGGTTTGTGAGGTAGGACTCGAACCAGGCAAGTGCGGTCCCACTGAGGTGGATGGCGGAGGACAGGAGGTGGAGGAGGATGGCGTAGTCGACTGTGTCGAACGCAGTGGACAGGTCCAGGAGGATAAGGAGGCAGAGGGAGCCCTGGTCACAGATAGAGAGGACGTCGTTTGTGACTTTCATAAGCGCAGTCTCTGTACTGTGGGCAGGGCAGAAACTGGACTGGAGGGGTTCGAAGAGGGAGTGGGAGGAGAGGTGGGCACGGAGTTGGTTGGCGACAACGCGTTCCAGTGCTTTTGAGAGGAAGGGCAGGTTTGAGATAGGGCGGTAGTGGCTGGGATTTGAGGGATCTAGGGAGGGTTTTTTAAGGAGGGGGGTGATGACGGCAGTTGAGGGGGGCAGGGACTGATCCGGAGGAGAGGGACTGGTTGATGAAAGATAGTTGAGAGTCAAACTAACACACCGAGGTTCCTGACTGGCTTGGTGAGGTGGAGTGAGCGACCACAGAGGTTGTTGCTGCCAGTGCCTGATGTGTGAAGGCGCTGGTGTGAGCCAATCATTAAGGCCTTGGTCTTGTTGACATTCAACTGTAGAAAGTTAGCTCTCATCCAGGACTTGATGTCTGACAGAGTCTGTCAGGTCAGCAGTGGCCCTGGAGTCAAGGGTTTTGAGGCAGAGATTTGGAGTTGGGTGTCATCCGCATGTATACATGCGGAAGTTGACCCCATGTCTGCGGATGATGTCACCAAGCGGGAGCATGTACATATTGAAAAGTAAACGGCCAAGGACAGAGTTGCGGGGCCAAGGACAGAGTTGCGGGGCCAAGGACAGAGTTGCGGGGGCCGGAAGAAAATCCGTTGGTGGTGACAAAGTGGAGATGATGGAGGTAGGGGTGGAGGTAGGAGTCGAACCAGGAGAGGCGGTGTAGGGGGATGGAATGATCGACAGTGTTGAAGGCAGCAGAGAGTTCGAGGAGGACAAGGAGGCAGAGAGTGCCTTGATCACTGATGTTTAGAACGTCATTGGAGACTTTGACCAGGGCTGCCTTGATGCTGTGGGCAGCACAGAAGCCGGATTGTAGGGGTTCGAGGAGGGAGTGGCGAGAGAGAAAGGAGTGAAGCTGGGAAGCAACGACTCATTCCAGGGCCTTGGAGAGGAATGGGAGGTTGGAGATGAGCGATAGCTGGAGAGTAGGGATGGGGCCAGTGAAGATTTTTCAAGATGTGGGTGATGTATTCAGAGGGATGGGGGCAGTGCTGGTGGATCAGAAGAGGTTGATGATGTCAGGTAGGAGGGGGGCTAGGAGATGGAAATGGGAGTTGAGGAGAGAAGTGGGGATGGGGTCCAGGGAGCAGGTAGTGGGTTTCATTTCATTTTTCAGATGAGAACAGAGTGGGCAGGGTAGTAATCGGGTCAAAGGTATTTCGTGGGGGGTGGGAGGGAGGTGGATCCTGGTAGAGGATATGGTAGAGGTTACTGAACGGATCCCCTTGATTTTAAAATCAAGTCCAGCATCTCCTTGTAGTTGGAGGATAGGATGGGTGAGGCGTGGGAGGGTGGACGGAGGAAGCGGTTAGTGGTGGAGAAAAGGAGTCTGGGCTTGTCCTTCGCCTCCAAGATTCATTTGGAATAGGAGGACTTTGAGGAGGCTAGGGTGGAATGGTAGGCCTTGTGTGATCTAGCCAAATTTGCCGATGGACCGTTAATTTAGATTTTGTCCAGGCGTGTTTGGCTGCTTGCACTTGCGCCTTAAGGGTTCGGAGGTGGCTGGTGTACCAGAGAGATTTACGGGACAAGGAGGCGGTGAGGGAAGCGAGGGAGTCGAGGATGGAGGAGAGGGAACTGTGGAGGAAGGAGGGTAGGTCATTTAGAGAGGGCCAGAAGGCAGTTCAGACAACCCAAGGGCAGCAGGCAGTGGGGGGAGATTGTTTCCCAGGGTAGCTGGGTGATGGTAGAGGATTGAGCAGGGGAAGAGGTATGGGGGTATTAAGGGAGACGAAGCAGTGGTCTGAGATGGCTTTGTGGGTGATGGTGATGTCCGAGGCGGTGAGGCCCAGGGTGATCACCCATCCTATCCTCAACAGGTCGAGCGGATGGTCATGGATGTGGGTGGCGGAGCGGATGTGGAGGCAGAGATTAAGGGAAGTAAGGAGGGGGACAAGTCACTGGAAGTAGAGCAGGAAGGGGTGAAATGGAGGTTGAAGTTGTCTAGGATGAGGAGGCGTTCTGAGAAGAGGGAGAGAGAAAACAGGAGAGTGGAGATTCATAGATTCATAGAATTTTACGGCACAAAAGGAGGCCATTCGGCCCATCTAGTCTGTGCCGGCTCTTTGAAAAGAGCGATTCAATCCCACTGCCCTGCCCGCTCCCCATAGCCTAATAGACCCGTTCTCCCTAAATAAAGATCTAATTCCCTTTTAAAAGTTGTTATCGAATCAGCCTCCACCACCTTTTCAGGCAATGCACCCCCACGCAGCCCCCCTCCACCCCCACGCGGCCCCCCTCCACCCCCACGCGGCCCCCCTCCACCCCCACGCGGCCCCCCTCCACCCCCACGCGGCCCCCCTCCACCCCCACGCGGCCCCCCTCCACCCCCACGCAGCCCCTGCCCCACACAAACTGACTCAGCCCCAACATAAGACCCCTCAGGCCCCAACAGCTCAGACCTGAACCCCCAGTATTAACAGGAATCATCTCATTTGCTAGTGACTCTAGCTGCCCTTTAGCTCTCTCTCTGACACTCTGTCTCTCTCTCGCTCTTTCTGTCTCTGTCTTGGCCTCTCTGTGTCTCCCCAGATTTGAGTGAGTTTGAATTTATTCCCACAATCTTTCTCTCGATTATTTTGTAAAATAAAAATATACTTTACAAATCATTAAAAACAGTTGATTGTGATTTTCACAGAATTGTGAGTTTTGTGGTTGTAATTTAGATTTTCTCTCCCTCTCCCTCTCTGTTTGCGACAGATGCAAAAGTTATGAGAAGGCCAGCTGCGTTGATTCATGTATGTCTTAACTTATTTTGAGTACTTTATCTTGAGAGTGAATATAAAATATATGTGTATCCTTCCCATCAATGGCTTTATTGATTTTGGCTTCAAACTTATCTGCAGTTTGTCAGCGCCTTGGGATGTCCTCCTGAGGTGAGAGGCTGTATGCTAAACAAGTGTAATGTTGTGATGTTAAATTCACGGCACAATTGGCCATTTCAGTTCAGTGCTGAACATTTCTATATTTCTATTCAATTGTTTCCTTTTAAAAAAAAAATTTAACTGATGTGCAACCATGTCAAAAGATGTGGCCTTGATTTTCCTTCTGCGACTTCCACTTTTTGCTTTATAAAATAACCATTTTAAACAATATTTTCTCTAAAATATCCACATTGCTACATTGCCTATTGATGTGTTTGGTTTGAGAGAACACCAAGCCAATCACACGGGTGAACAGTGTTTGTTTCTGGGCACCCAACAATCATTTTGTTTAGTACATGTAATAGTTTAGTAATGCTGTACAGTGTGTCGCAAGTGTGTGAGCAGTCCAACTACCAAAAGCAATAATAAAATCACCCATTTGAGCACAGTGTGGGTGGAGAGCATCGCTCTGACTGCTTCTGTCAGGCTAGTGGGGAAAAGCAAACAACAGTAACACTAACAGTTGGTGCTGAAATTTGGGATGTATGTCTGCTCTTGGTCAACACTCAGTTTGACATCAAGTAAAACAACAACTTCAAATTTTGCATTTGTTTTGAATGAAAAATTCCCAAAGTGTTTCAGTTTTTTAATTCCCCAAATGTGCATGTTTTAATCTGAGAGTTTTTCCTTTTCTCAAAATATTTTGTGTGCAAAATAAATGATTTGTATTTGGGTCTGTCAGGAACATTGTGAGCTCAGTTAATGCATCTAATGGTATTTCACAACAATTTGCATTACTACTGTGCCTTTCCTGTCAAATACGTATCTCAACAATCCTCCAGATACAATACAGTATATATTTTTATACCGCACCTTCCACATCTTAAAACAGGAGAAGGAGTCCTGTAGCTCAGTGGTTAGAGCACTCGCCTCACAAGCGAGAGACCTGGGTTTCTCTTCGACCGCGCCTTTGGTCACCTTTCTACCCCTGGCTCGGTCCCAGGATCTGTTATTGTAAAGCGCTCTGAGACTCCGTCCAGTGTGGAAGGCGCTATATAAATTGAAGTTGTTGTTAATTCCAATCTGGGTGAAACTTTGAGCAAACTTACCTACTCCACACGCCTGATAATAAGCCCTCAAGAAAAAAAACCACAATAATAATTTGATCACTTCAATCGGTGACTGATTGTGGGACATTGCTGTGCACCATTGGCTGCCACATTTCATCCACAAAGGATTGTAAGGATTATTATTCATAGAATCTTACGGCACAAAAGGAGGCCATTCAGCCCATCTAGTCTGTGCCGGCTCTTTTAAAAAGAGAAATTTAATCCCCACCTCTCTCCCCATAACCTCGCAAACCCGTCCTCCTCAAATAAATGTCTACCTCTCTTTTCAAAGTTGTTATCGAATCGGCCTCCACCACCTTTTCAGGCAATGCATTCCAGATTCGAACAACTCGCTGGGTGAAAACATTTCTCCTCATTTCCCCTCTGCTTCTTTTTGAAACTATTTAAAATCTGTGACTACGAGTCACTGATACACCCACCAGTAGAAACAGTTTTTCCCTATCTGCTCTGTTGAATCCCTTCATGATCTTAAAAACCCCTATTATGTCTCCTTGCAACCTTCTCATTATTATTATTATTACAGTAAATCCGGCACCCTCGGGACCTGGCCAATGCCGGTTAAAGCGCCTGCCGGATATTCGGCTGAAAACGCTGAAAAAAAGTTTATATTTTTTTCAATGCATTTTTCTGGATAAATTCTGGTTTATCGAATGCGGACCTTTTTTTTGTGATGCCGGTTATACGGAAGTTACAGTTGATCGGGTGCCGGATAAATTGGCTTTTACTGTATTATAAAGACCTTAACCTGAGCTCGGTCGGGATGGGAGTTGGAGAGGGAATATTTTCATCTTTGTTTTATGGCAAGTTACTGACATTGTTTTTGCCTGTTGTCCGGACAGGCCCCTCAATATGGCTCCAAACTCCGAAATTCTTCGCTTTAAGTTTACAAGCTACGGGGATTCCATGTTGCAGAAAATGAATGTGTTGAGGCAGCAAAATCGATTCTGCGACGTGACGATAAAGATCAACAACGTGGCCTTTGTGGGGCACAAAATCATCCTTGCAGCCTGCTCCCCCTTCCTGAGAGACCAATTCCTGCTAAACGAGTCAAAGGAAGTCAGAATCTCACTGTTACAGAGCTCTGAGGTAGGGGAGCAGATATTGCAGTCCTGCTACACAGGTGCCCTCGAGTTTCCTGTCAAGGAACTAGTGAACTACCTGACTGCAGCCAGCTATCTGCAAATGGGCCACATTGTGGAGAGATGCACCGAGGCCCTGACCAAGTACATTGAACCAAAGTTATTGTCGGATGACCTGGGTCAGGAGAGTTGCTGTGCAGAGCAGTCACAGGACGTCCCATCGCCCAACAGCGAGAGGAACCAGCTGGCTGACCTCTCCCCCTCCGGGGACGTGTCTGACTGTGACACAGACTCCGAGGATAGTAACATTCGCATCGTCAAAGTGGAATCGCTAACCAGTGATGTCCAGGAGGCCGAGAGCAGAAGCTTGAGGCAGCTCCGAGCTGAGCTGGGTCGCTCCAGCCAGAGACGAGTTGCCAGTCCTCCTGAGCCCCAGCATTCCCTGGTCAACTCCACCGTGGATTCCAGAGGCCACAAGGCCGGGGGCTGTTTGCAGAGTTACGTGGGCTCTCGGCCTCGTGTGTCTGAGGTGGTGAATGGCACCAGCTTCATGTTGGCCGCCAATGAGTTTGAGCTTCAGGGTTTGAGCAGCTTCCCGAGTGAGGACATGACGGCCGCTGGGGGCTTCTTGTTCCGGCGGAACCGCGGGACCAAACTGTTTGCCAACAAAGCTCTGTACAGCAGCCATTACAAAGCTCAGGACAAGTGGCTGCAGAAGCCCCATCAATGCAGCAAGTGCGGTAAGATCTTCCATCACCTCGAGAACTTTATCAGCCACTTGAAAACACACAAACTCTTCCTGTGCCTCCGCTGTGGCAAGATTTTCACCCAGAAAAGCAACTTGACACGACACATCCGGGTCCACACGGGGATCAAGCCGTACCAATGCACCATCTGTGGCAAGACCTTCACCCAGAAGTGCTCCCTCCAGGACCATCTGAACCTCCACAGCGGAGACAGGCCGCACAAGTGTAATTACTGTGATGTGGGCTTTGCTCACAAGCCGGCTCTCAGGCGCCACCTAAAAGAGCAGCACGGGAAGAAATGTGTGGATAATGTCACTGAAGGCAGTATTCAGGAGATCAGTCTGGAGGTAAACACCATCGACTGAGAGTCACGGTGTGCGCACGCCTTTCCCACTGCAGCAATCCAACAATCGCGCTTGATTGTTCCTAAGACACAAAGTTCCGGCTCGTCTTAGCCTGCCAGACCATTTTGTCTTTAATTTTTAGTAAAAATAATGGCTTCCAAATAAAGACTGAATTTCTGAACTCTCCACGGTTCTGTGCCATCTTAAATTTTAAAGACAAAATGATCTTCAAGCTTGGACTAATCACAGGTATTTGTGATTTGGAGCTCCTGTCAGACTGATTGGGGCAAAGGATATATAAACATTGGGAGTTTTGCACCAAATCAGAGCTTAGCCAATCAGATGGTCACAGAATCAGGCACTTGAGATGCTGTGTAGTTTACCCCAATGAAGTTGAAGCTAGTAACATTAACATCTGTAGGTTTATGCTAGAATAATGTGTGTTTTTGGAAAGATGCAAATCACATTGTGTACTTAGGTTTGAGACTGTTGACATAATTCTGAAAACATCCCCTTTCATACATTATGGACTTTTTTTTAGACATTTTGTGCTGCTCATCCAGAACTACAATAAGAACTGACACAAAGGCCCAAATACAGGCACCAAAGTACAACTAGACTGTTACCAACTTTCTAGACCCAGTGCCTAGATTGTAATGTTTCTGGGATAAAACATTTTTAAAGGATCAGATGCATTTATGTACTGAACTATGTTTTTATTTGATATTTTGAAATGATAGATGTAAAGTTTTGTAAATTATTTGAAAATCTTTTATCAGTCTATCTAAGTTTAGTCTGAATAGGGGGGAAAGCGAGAGAAACACACACACCGCTGTAGCAACTGTACCTCTTGATACTGGGTTTTGCAGCAGGAATGCCTGGTTCCTGTGTCCAGTTCTCAGATGTTTGGTGCCAACATTTCACAGGTATTTTTGAAGTTATTTAGTTATTTTGTACTTTGTAAATTTATGTTAGTTAGAACTACTATATTGTGACATATGCTGCTTTAATTAGGCCTCATGTAATGACATGATTATTTGCTCTTTTAAAGAGATGTTTTGGGTTGCTTGTCCAGTGATAATTAGTTTCAGACCTGTGGCTACCTTGTCACCTCCCTGTGACTCAGGGCTGAGGACATGGGGATGACCTTGGGTTTGTTGGGTCAGTTTGGATGTGAAATTACAGAATCAGGAATATTCTTCAATTTGTTGGCATTTGTAGCCCAGGAAAAACCAAAAATCAACACAATGATGTGTATTAACAACAGATGAGTCATTCTTGACATGTTCCAGTGATAGTTTAGGAATAGATCAACTGGACTGAAGCCAATTATTCAGCTGGCGTTGTCTTTGTTCTGTATGTAATGCCATTTACTGTTATTATGTACTATATGTAATGCCATTTACTGTTATTATGTACTATATGTAATGCCATTTACTGTTATTGTGAAAGCAAAGCATGAGGGGAGGGAGGAGAAAGTGTCAACTGAGATTTCCCTTCCTCATGTCCAGCATTTCTTCTGTTCTGACAAGATGTGAGATCAGGTGAACTTGATGGTTCTTTTGGTCGGGGATGGTAACCTCCTAACCAGGACAAAAGTAAGGCTGAAAAGGTGAAAGTTGGGTAGGAGTTAGAATGGTTATTAATTGATTGTAAATTGCAGCAAATATTGTTGAATGTGGTCCATGTACAATATTGGACATATTCCAGTCTCTCAAATACAGTACAGAAATGGTCTGTGTAACTGTGCTGTAGTTTGATGTTAGAGCAATGCTGAGTTTACATATAGAAATGTATAAAATCATTAACTTGTGGTTGTAAGAATTTAAAAGCACTACCTGATTTAATATGTTTGAGGAAGTTTTGGGTTTTAGGAGAAGAACTCAGATAAAAACTGTTGTTTAGTGTCCCTAAAGTAGGTTTTTATTGGTGATTATTACTAATATTTAGTAGGTTCTGGGTGCAGACATAATGTTTTTTTTAAAAAGTGATCTTTTCTTAGTTTGGTTTTACCTCGCACTTAATTCACAAGCAAAATGAGCTACATTAATTGTCATTTATTGTTTTATTTAAAGTGTTGCTTCCAGAGGATGAAAAAGGTTTCAAACAAAGTCTCCAAACTAATTGCAGGTGCCTCAGTTTTCAGTATCAGATTAAATGAAATCCACTGTCTTATTCAAATGTTGTATTAATAATCTATAGGTCTATAGGATTCTACACTGGCTTCAGTTTGCTTTCACTTGACTGGTCCCATTAGGAAATGTCCACCTGAGCTTTCACAGGGACTGAGAGTGAATTCAACCATTCAGTGGGCCACAGCAGGTTTTGTTGACCAATATAGTCTTGTGTCCAAATAGATTTATTTTTAAATCCCTATAAATAACTTTAAGCAACATTTGTAACAAATTCCATGGAATAAGCCATTGAGTATCAATTGAAATATGTAGATTTATTTCCACAGAGTTTAAGTGACTGTTTATTCAAACAGGAAAATGGATATAATGGGACAAGACTTTTGTCAGAATTTCTTTTGTCCCCAACCTCCTTATCTATATGTCTATACCCCAGGGTAAGGAATTTAAATCGGAGAGTCCCTGAGTCTGTTCAATTGTTTCTTCACAGAGGGAGGGAAAGAGGGGGCGGGGTGGGCAGGGGTGAGAGGGAGAGAGGAGGGAGGGAAACACATTATGTTGCTGTGGTGCTTCTGGCTGAAGAACAGCAGTAAAGCTGCCAACCCCACTTCTTGGGGGGAATGTGGAATAATGTGGCTCAGAGTAAAAAAAACACTCCAAATTTAAGGTTTGAGCAAAGTTAAGAAATGTCTTCATGATATTGGCAGCAAAGACTCTGTCTGATCTTGTCTTTGATGAAATCACGCCACTCCCAATATATGTCCATTTTAACATTGTTTTGAACGGTTGAAAGAATGGGTCGTAACAGGCTGCAGTATCTGCTGACCTGACTACTTTTATATTTTTCAAAAAATATATAGTTTGGTTTGGCAATGTAATATTGTTTGGGTTTTGTTGGTGTTCAATGTCACAGTTTGTTTCAATTTAGGAGATTAGGATGATTAGCTGAGTGTGGGGTCTGCCAGCTACTGATTACCCTGTCACATACCCTTCATATTTTTACTGATTTTTCAGTTTGAACAATAATGAAGCTGCTTGTTTCACTGACCAATGTGGGCTATGATTTTGTTTCCACGCCCCCAAATAGTTTTGTATTTGCTATCTGACCTGGAACATTCTTGCACGGCATGGTGATGTGATTACAACAGTCAGGTGCACCAAGGCAGCAGGGCAAGATGTCACAAGTCTACATCTATGAAGAGCAATTTGAGTTCAGACCCAGGAAAGAGGGAACAATCGAAAACAGGTACCAGTAAGGGAGAGAGAGAGAGAGAGAGACCCAGGATGTTGAACTTATGACAAAATACAAGAGTCTGGCTATTTTATTAGGATGAGATTTTGTTGGATGAGACAGTCCACAAAATACAGTCACTCCACTTTACAGGATATTCTGTGAAGCACTTTTAGATGTCTCGTCAATATGGCAGAAGCTATATTAATTGCACAGATTATTATTTTGTTTTAAATAGCATTTTGCATTACCTCACTTGCAATCCTACATTTTAATTGGTACAAGACTGAGATGGGCATATCTGGCTTCCTGTGAACATATCCACTTGTCTCAGGTGTAGTTCATTTGGTCCCTGGTCATGCACAAGTGCTTGACTTGACTAACGTGCTTTATACCAAACTATGGGTTCCAGATGTTGGAAACTGCAGGACAAGGTAGACATTAAGCTCCACCTGGAACTCCCAAACTTCACCGTGTTACCGAGACCTTTAATACCGTACGGCATTCCTGCTCCACTGGAGTCAATTTGAATCTGCAAATGTATTATTTTGGGGTTTTATTCGCAAAGACAAGGTGTGTGACTTCCATATGGTGTGTCATTGATCCAGGGTGCTGGATAGCTGTATTGTTCAGCACCATGTATGTTTAAGTGCTATTTATTTTGTCCAATGATGTGACGAGGGGAACATTAAGCTCTGCTGCTGCTGCTCTCAAAACAGTTACATGCCTGAGTTACAATTGCTTTGAATCTTAGCTGGATTCAAACCTGATCTGCTGGAAGAGAGCAAACATCAACTGCTGTATTTGTTACAAAACTGAGCCACTACAATAACAAACAGAAATGTACACAAGACATCTCCATGAAGGTCCCAAGTCACTTACAACTTTTATTGTTCATAACCTGAACAAACATTCTGCATCAGTAAAGCATCCAACACACTGTATTCAGGGGCAGGTTTTGTCCCCTAAAGAATTCAAAGAAAAATAACTTCATTATGTGGTTCAGTGTAAACACAAATGTTACAGATTTTATTTTTTTATGTTTTGCATATGTGATGTGAATAAAACCAATTGCAACAATCTATTTTACCCGAGCATTTAACTTTTAACAATCATACTGACAATATCAAATCTCCTTTCCTGATGATGCGGTTGGTTTCTTTGTGTAATGTTACTGAAATGGCAAAAACAAATTCAGTAGCGATTCACTCATAAAGGCCGACAAACAAACTAACTAACTGCTCTGTAAATGATAAACATACTGAGCCTGACATGTCGTGTGTACAGCTGCACCTACATACAGTTTACATCCAGACTGACAACTTGATACCACAAGAGGGGCACAGCTACAAACTCTACTTGTCCTCTGCGGAGGTTTGTACATTAGGGCTGAGATTCCACTGTAATCTCATCATCGAACAAACTAACCTGATAGGTAATAATTCATTAGGTGCTGGTAACACTCACTGTAAGGATTTGCATTGCTATTAGCAGCTGTAGATGTAATAATTTGAGTAAATGTTTTTTTCAGGCCATTTAGCACAATTGTACCGTACAGCTAAAGAAAAATGCAGTCAACATGACATGGATTGAGTGGCTAAAATTAAACTTGCTTCATGAAAACGACCCTTGAGACAGTGTACATCCACCAGTGCAGTGGGGCTGATCTCCAATAAAGTGGCCTGATCCTGATCCAGCTGTCAATTACCCTCTGTGTGCATCACCTTTCACATGGTGAGGACAGGTGGAGAACATGGAGCTGACCAGAATGTAGGAAGCAAATGGGTTGATACGGGGTCAGCAGGTCACAGAAGGCAAGGCCTTAAAGGTGAAGTCAAGGACTTTGACCTGATTTTCTTCTATGGTGTGATAAGGGTGAGGCTATGGAGGTTTATCTAGATTTCAGTACTACTGCAACAATTTGCATTTAGTGCCCTTCACTCTAGAATCTCAGAGATCCACAGTGTCGTAGCCCGAGGCTCAGCCGGGGGAGGGGGAAACGAAGCATGGTCAGAGAAAGAACTTCAGGTGCAATCTGAAGGTGTGTGGGGGGTGGGGGGGTGAGGGAGGGAATTCCAGAGTTTTGGAGCGTAGTGGCTGAAAGCACGACCGCTGGTGATGGAGTGATGGATTCAGGGGACAAGGAGGAAGCTAGACCAGTGGCAGAGGGTACTGCCATCTCCTACTGCTGAGGAGAGAGGAGGTTAGAGAGGTAGTGGGGTGCAATGGGGTGGAGGGATTTAAACACAAGAATGAGGATCTTGGAAGTCAGTGACGCTGCGTCACTGACCAGTGCAGTTTGGCAAGAACTGGGGTAATCAGGGTTTGCGGCAGGTGAGAATGCTGCGGGGGAATTTTGTATGAGTTGAATTCTGGGAATGGTGGCTGAAGGGAGACCAGTAAGGAGAGCATTGGAGTAGTCCAGCCGAGAGGTGACAAAGACGTACACTAACGTTTCAGCAGCTCTTGGGGTAAGATATTGATGGAGATGGGCAATGTGGGGGACATGGAAGGAAGTGGTGCTGGTAAGGGACCGGATTTGGGGGAGGAAGGATCCATGGGGATCAGACCTGACACCTAAGTTCCACCAGGGGACTGGGGGGCAAACTAGAGTTGGGTGTCATCCGCATATATGTGGAAGTTAACCCTGTGTCTATGGATGACATCACCGAGAAGGAGCATGCAGATGCGGAGCAACAACAACAAACAAAAGCAAAACCAAAATTACATGTTATTACAGCGCCTTCCACGTCAGGAGGATGTCCCAAAGTGCTGGACAGTCACTGTTTCAGCCAGAGTCAAGATTGGGGGGAAAGGAGGGGATTTGGGGTGACCGGTGGGAAGGAATTCCAGAGGTTGGGAGAAGAGTGGCTGAAGGCTTGAAGGAGTAATGGGTTGAGGGATGTGGATCAGGCTGCAACCCACTGAATGGAGGGGGTGGGCAGGTTGGTAAAGGGTTAAGAGGTCACGGAGGTAGGTGGGGCGAGGCCATGGAAGACCTTGAATGTGAGGCCCAGGATCTTAAATTGAATCCTCTGGGTGATGGGGAGTCAATGGAGTCAGGCGAGGATGGGGGAGATGGGGTCACGAAGCTTGGAGCAGTGGAAGACACGGGCCGCAGAGTTCTAGATGATAGGTGAGCCTGGATGTGATAAAGGCATGAATCAGAGTTTCAGTGGCCTGGGTGTGAGGTAGTGGCGGAGTCAGGCAATGAGGTGAGGGAAGGCAGAGTGGGTCATGGCATGGATGTGGGGAGAAATGACAATTCAGGGAGGGAAACAGATAGGGGGAGGGGGAGCCGGGTAGAGGGGAGGAACGAAAGTCACATCGAAGAGAAGAGCAGAACTTCTTCAAGGTAGGCATTCCTAGAAGAGAGGTGGCAGTGATTCAAACATGCTGCCTGACCTGCTAAGTTTTCCCAGCAACTTCTGTTTTTGTTTCAGATTTCCAGCATCTGTAGTATATCCAGCATCTGTAGCATCTGTAGTATTTTCTGTTTTGTTCTGTTCCTGATTGGCTTGGTCAGGTGGAGTGAGCAACCACGGAGGTTGTTGCTGCCAGTGCCCAATGAGTGAAGGCGCTGACACGAGCCAGTCAGTAGGGCCTCGGTCATGTTGACGTTCAACTATAGAAAGTTAGCTCTCATCCAGGACTTGTCAGGAAAGCAGTGGTGCTGGAATCGAAGGGTAGAGGCAGAGAGATAGAGTTGGGTGTCATCAGCATACATATGGAAGTTGACCTCGTGTCTGCGGATGATGTCACCAAGGGGGAAACATATTGAAAAGTAAGGGGCCAAGGACATAGCCCTGGGGGAGGCCACAGATGACATTGCGGGGATTGGAAGAGAAGCGGTCGGTGGCGACAAAGTGGAGACGGTGAGAGATGTAGGAGTCGAACCAGGCAAGGTCACGTCCGCGGAGATTGAGCTGGGAGGAAAATGGTATAGGGGGATGGAGTAGTTGACAGTGTCGAAGGCAGCAGAGAGGTCAAGGAGGACAATGAAGCAGAGAGAGCCCTGATCACGGATATTTAAAATGTTGTTAGAGATTTTGACCAGGACTGTCTTGGTGTTGTCTCGGGCAGCACGAAGCTGGATTGTAGTGATTCTAGGAGGGAATGATCAGAGAGAAAGGAGAAAAGCTGGGAAGCAACAACTTATTCTAGGGCCTTAGAGAGGAATGCGAGATTGGAGATGGGGCAATAGCTGGAGACTAGGGATGGGTTCAGTGAAGGTTTTTTCAGGATGAGGTGATGATAGCTGTTTTTAGAGGTGTGGGAGAATACCAGTGGATAGGGAGAGGTTGATGATGTCAGTTAGGAGGCATACAAATGTAAGTTTTGATTGAACAGTCAGGTTGGGACCTGAGCAAGGGGGAGAGGCAGAGTAGTGGGGAGGGAGAGAGTTGAGAGGGCTAGGAGGTGGAGCTGGGTGATGAGGGTAGGGAATGGGGTTGAGAGAGCAGGTGGTGGGTTTCATTTTCCAGATGAGAGCAGAGAGGACAGGGTCAAAGGTGTGTAATGGGGATGTGTGGGGGGTGGATTCTGAGGGAGAGGTAATGGGGATGTAGTGATAGAAGGGGTAGACATGGCTGAACAAATCCCTCAATTTTAGATTCGAGGAAATCCAGCATCTCCTCTCAGTTGGAATTGGACAAGAGGATGGGTGAGGCGTGGAAAGTTGGACGGAGGAGATGGTTAGAGGTGGAGAAGAGAATTAATTTGGAGTAGAAGGAGGATTTGGTAGAGGCAAGAGCGGAGCAGCAGGTCTTAATGTGATCCAGCCAAATTTGCTGATGGACCATTCATTTGGATTTGGTCCAGGCACGTTCAGCAGCTCGCATTTGTGCCTTGAGGGATCGAGATGGCTGGTGTACCAGGGGGATTTATGGGAGTAAGAGACAGCTTGGGAGGTGAGGTGGGTCAAGAAAGTAAAGGATGGAAGAGGGTAGGTTGGTTTGTGAGCAGTCAGGAGGAAAGTGTTTGCTGCCATAGAGCATTCTACTTCTGTTTCCATCATCATCCCCAATATCATCAGAATCCCGGTCCATTTTGCAAGGCTGAAATGTGGATATCGCAGGCCCTGCCCAATCAGTTTCTGCCGTTCCAATTGCGTCGGCCCATTCCGTCTCCCAAAGGCATCGAACTTCTTCCACCAGAGTGACAGGTAGTTCTTCATCGCCGGCTTCCACTGCTTCTTCGAGACACCTGTAAGAACAAAACTATGCCCTAGGACGGGACAGTGGTGAGGGCTATAGCATCATGTCTTCTACAATCATGTATGTGAACGCAATGATCTCTCCCCTCTAATTTAACCGCAGTTGGAGTTGAGAGGAGAACTTGGAAGGGACCTATCTACCGGGGGTCCAGGCATTTCCTGACCCAATTGCGAATCATAACATAATCACCGGGGTGTAAAGGAGGATCAGGTAAACTAATATTGTTAGAGGGACTGGAAACTGTTGTTTGATTAATACGGAGAATGGTAGAAAGAGTTTTGATATACTCCACCATGTCAGCAGACATATGAGTAAGCGAAGAGGAAGCCGAAGCCGACCAAGGGCCTATTAAAGAGCGCCCATAAATAATTTCTGCTGGAGATAACCGGGCAGTTCCAGTGGGGGCCGAGCGAATCTGAAACAATACAAGAGGCAAAAAGCGGACCCATGAAGAGCCATGCCCCCTTGTAAGTTTAGCCAGTTTTGTCTTAATCGTCTGATTGACTCGTTCCACTATGCCCGCCGCTTTGGGATGATAAACACAATGAAACGACTGTTTAATGTCTAAATGGTAACAGAGAGAGCGGTTAACAGAGGCAATAAAGTGAGGGCCGTTGTCGGAAACTAAACGACCAGGCACCCCAAAACGAGGAATTATTACCCGTAACAACAATCGCACAACCGTCTCAGCAGTATTGTTTACCGTTGGAAATGCTTCAACCCAACGGAAAAATACATCAATGATAACCAATACATAGTTGAAATTCTGACATTTAGGTAACTGAATAAAATCCATCTGAAGCACCTCAAATGGAAGTTGAGGTACAGGGGTATCACCGGTGACCACTGGGAACCCTTACCCAGGATTGTGCTCAGAGCACAATAGGCACCGGAGGACAGCTTTCTCAGACAGCTGCATCATGCATGGGTGTCACCAGGTCTGAAGGAGCCACTCGGTGAGCTGTTTACCCCCCGAATGAGTCTGTTGGTGACCGCAGGCGACTACCCATCCTGCCAGCTCATCAGTCATGCAGGTCTGACCGACAGGGGTCATCCAGACCCCTTCCTCGGATAGGGCACAGCCTTCTTCAACCCATGACTGACGAGTTGCCACCGGAGCGTCCTCCTGGAGTAACACAATATCATAAACAGAGGGCATGTTAGTACGTTGTTTGGGAATAATGGGAACCACAGTTTTAACGGGATAGGTACCAAGTGGGTACCTATCAGTATATATGGTAACCGGTTTTCCCACAGCATGTTTACAAGCCTCCGCAAGGGCAATTAGTTCACAGGCTTGGGCAGATTTAGGAGGAACCAGTTTCTTCATACAGACTGGGGTTCCATCCTGTAAGGAGCTGGAGCGAAAAGTATAAGTTATCCCAGAAGAAGTGGCTGCATGAAATGCCATTCTTGTCAGTATCTGTAAGAACTAAATTACAAGGTGAAATCTCACGTTTCTTTAAACATTTTCAGTTGTTAACATGACATTATCATTACCTACAGAAACACTTTCAGCTGATGTGGAAACCAAAGGGTTACGTAAAGTCATTTTGTCCACATAAACCAGAGTGCCTGCAGTCAGTGAATTTAAACTGCCCACAGTCAATGGCTGCAGTAAATTCTAACTGCCGCAAGTTAACTGCCACAAGCTAGTTTATCCATATTTAATTTCTACAAACATTTTAAGTAAATGCTGGAATACACAAAATAACGTTTACTCTACTTTATCGCTTCGTTCTTGCGTCAAATATTCCAAATTATTGGTTGTATTTTTACTTTGCTATTACTCAGTACATATGGAACGTGGGTAGTGTCTGGCTTATACTCTGCATCCAGAGAAAAGTCAGACCTATCACGGTCCGGTACTTTTTAAATAATCCAAACCTATGGAACATGGATGAAATCTGGCCATACTCTGCGTCCAGAGCAAAGTCAGACCCACCAATGTCCTCTTTAAATGCATACATTACATAAACCATACAACAAAAGCTTCTCTTCAATTTGCTTTCTTTTTTTTAAATTACTGCTCATTCAAGCTAAACCATATACAGGTACAAACATTTTTTTTTACACATCTTTTACACAAAAAAAAGGTAACACATTGAGCTCAAGTTTTCTTAAGGACCGTACAGTCACAACTTCCTTCGGGGAAAAACTTTCAATTAGGAGTATTGTGACTGTTCGGATTGCTCTTTTTAAAGAATAGTTAGGGAGGCACAAGGCTATCAATAATATGCAGAGTGGCCTCAAACTCATGTTGTGACTTTTGGCCTTCCCCAAATACTCATTCAAAGGGTCGCAACATACCCCATAGAGACCGTAAATTCAGGTAGCAATTGCTTAAAATTTGTTTTTTTTTTCACCTGACATTTTGTCATCACACTTTCTTTTTAATCAGAACAAGTGGTGTTATTGGAACATCAAATCCAAATTGTTTTCATTTCAATTTTATGTGTTTTTACGTATTAAAAAAACGTATTCTCAGTCAGGTTAATTAAAAAAATATGCCTGACTTGTTTGAATTTTCGAACGTAAGTCTCTACATTTAATTTTTTTAATCAATTTTTTTAAATCAATATACATTGGGTTTTCGACTGTCTGGTCTTTGACTTTCATTTATCTGTTGTAGCATAACATAGTTAAATATATAAAACAATTGTATTAAATACAGTAAATATATATTTTTTATCAATACATACTCTCCTCACACACTAACATCAACACTTATTAATTCTAGCCGTTACCGTCTTTCTCTTAACTACCGAATACTCTCCTGTGTTTAGTGCCACTGAATATCCTGCCGACTACGCCATTGTTAGAGATTCGACCATGAGTGAAATGCACTAGAGTCGTATCTCATCAAAACAGGTTGTTTATTCAGGCTAACCCGTCAGGGCTTGATACCAAACACAGGGATCCCTTAATGGTGTATACTGTCCAGCAAGAGATTGATTCTTTATCCTCTGCAACCTAATACTCTCCTCTGTTTGGTGGTGTATACTGTCCACCCCATTTTTTTTAACTGACCCGAAGCTAATCGCAACTCTTTCTGATTTTCTGGCAACACTTTACACATAGACATGAGGGGACACGGCCCCTCAGTTTTATCCACAATATTACCCATACTTTTTAAATTCTTATACTTTAATAATAAAAAAATTACAACCTTATGCTTTAAACAAAAATTACAACCTTATGCTTTAAACTAAAAATTCTTATACTTTAAATCTTATTCCTTACAACCTTAAACTTTAATGTTCTTATTCTACTTTTAAATAAACAATTGGGACCATCCTCAGGGGAGGGAACGGGTACAGGTTTCTGGCGCATTTTCACTCGCGTCCGAAACCGAGTGTTTTCGGCCGGTTCCCCTGAAAACCTAGTTGCCTCCTCTCTCTCTCTCTCTCTACACACTTCTTCCTTCAACCTGTCCAGTGGTTTATACACTCCATCGCGGGTCACACATATACCGTGTCTTTCAGCAGTGTTTTGCCAACTGGACAACGTTTCTTTTGCCTGTTTTCTCATAGCTTCCTCTAACCACACTCTCACCAGTTTTCTACATGGCTTATATTTATCTTTCTTCCATACCAACTCTTGCACCTTCGTTAGTACTGTCACATCATTTGAGCCTCCCAGAGGCCATACTGTCTCTCCCAATTGTTTATTTAACATTACCCATACTTTTTAAATTAACCTTATGCTTTAAACTCGTGCACTTTTAACCTGCTGCACTCAGCTTGTACGCCTTTTTTATCCCGTTAACGGTCCTTACCTCAGTAAGTTTTTAACCGAATACACACCCACCAACCTTTTCTTATCCCGATCTCATTAACGACTATCAGTTACGCATACGGTTGGTGCATCCCCGGAAGCCTATTACGTAGGTGAAAAACACTGAGAGTATTCAAAAATAGATATACTCACTGAGCTGCGCAATTTCACTGAGGCAAAAAAAAACCAGGGATTGTCCCGCCGTCTACGCACTGTCTTAGTCGTCACGAGATCCCATCCTCGTCGCCAAATGTGAAACTCCGATTCGTCTCAGTACCTTGGTTGGGGTTTCTGTTCACAAATATGTGACTCGGGTGTGTGATTCAAACAAGTTTATTTAGCATTCATGAAGCGGTGCACTATGTTGCTACAGACTCTCGTCCGTCTACTACTAGTGCACACCAACTACTAGTATACACACATCTTTATACAGTTTCAATTCTTTGTCTACCATATATGGGCATGGTTATACATTAATTACCTTATTTGGTCAGCAATATATGGCCTTGCAGTTGTTTTACAGAAACATCATGGCCTTGGAGTTAATGAGATATAGGCCGGCTACAGCTTACAAGTATAAGATAGCCTAAAAGCAAGATAAGATAACCAAGCCTGGAGCTTTACAATTATATCATAGCCTTGGTATGCCCGCCAGACACCCTTATGGCCCCTGTTATTCGCATCTTTCTGTAACAGGCGCACAGGTGTCGGCTAGAGGTAAAATCAAAGCGTACGTACAGGTTTGCAAGTAACTATTATGCGTAGCGTAGCAGACGAGCAAATAACCACTATTCGTACATGGCAGACGAGCTGACTTCTCACTACAGCCCTGCAATTCTCTTCTTTGTGCGCAAGGCACTGACTCGTACTCGGATCAGCAGCATTTACGAGCGCTCGGTCACACACCAATATATATAAGTACAAGCCTAGGCAAGCAATCTGCAGCTAGACTTTTTATTTGGAAAAAAATTAAAATCTCTCTCCTCGACACAAATGGGGATTGGGGAAGAGAGAGACAGGGAGAGACATACACACACACACACGCATACAAACGCACAAAAGCCAATCCTTCTGTCTTCAATTGGGGTTCATACATGTGCATTTCCAGGAAAATCGTGCCAGGCAGGGCTTTTCAAATACATTTGCCAAACAAGGTTTAGATTTATAAATCTAGATGGATTTGGAGATCATAGAATTGTACAACAGAAGGAGGCCATTCACACCATCGCAAGATATCTAGAAGATGTGAAAAGCGCTATAACAAATGCAAGGATTCTTCTTATTATTATTATCATGCCTGTGCCATGTGAATCCTTGCCTCTCCAAAATTAAAGGTTAGACTCGATTATTGCTTCTTAAAGTTTGCAGTCGGATACCTTCTGGGTTGACTTTATAAATCTGTTTCAGACAGAGGAAGGGAGACAGATGAGAGAAAGTGGGAGCCAGAGGGAGAGATAAGACAGGGAGCAGAGTGATGGACAGAAAGGAAAGGAGAACGGAATTAGAAAACACGCAAATTTAGGGACTCGTAAGAAGAATTCACTGAATTCTCGTCCACCAGTTTGAATAAAAACGTATACCACAAGCCAGCCAAGTTACTAGTTCCAAGTCGGCTTTAAACTGCAAGGTCTCTAAATTGCAGTCAGACGTTTGAGCTAGAATGTTTTAGTTAGGCAAACTTATCAATTTGTAGCTCTCCAAAAGACAAATTTAATAAGGCACAGGTTACTGCGGAAATACTGCTTAACTGCATGTTTGGAGAGGATTAACATCAGCTTTCTAGATAATTGTTTTTCATGCCCGACCGCGTTACCCTCCTCAAATTAATGAACGCATATCACTGTCTTAGCATTTTGTGAATCTTCATTTCAGTGAATATCAGTGTAATGGCTTTGTCAGACAAGTGACTGACAACTTGAGAAGTCAATATTCCTTGTACTTCAGGGACTAAAAATAGAATTTTAATTTGTTCTTGAACCAAACTATTAAGCACTTGAACTTCGGGATAATGAGTCAATTTATTGCATAAAGCCATGAAGTAAGAACCCAACCCTTGTAAACAAAGCGTAGCAAGCAATATACATCAAAAAAAGGTATAAGACTGAAATTCTAGTGTGTATAAGTTGGTGATGGGAGTGAATTTTTACATGGAGGACTCGGACATTAAAAAGTGGCAGGGACTCAGACTAGGACACCAGGGACTCGGATGAGGAGGACTTGACTACAGCCCTGGTGAGGAGGAAGGAGAAGTCGCTGGAGGTAGAACAGGAAGGGGTGAAGTGAAGGTTGAAATTACCTAAGATGTGGAAATATGTAGAGCAGAGGAAGCGAGAAGACAGGAGAGTGGAGATGTCCGAGAGGAAGGTGGGGAAGGGCTTGGGGGGATAGAGAACGAGGATTTTGTGGGAGAGACTGATAGAGAGTAATGTGTTTGAAGGAAGGGAAGGTTCCAGCGGAGAAAAGCCAAGGTGGGACCAGGAGATGAGAGCCACACCACCACCACAGTGGTTAGGCTGTGGGTTTTTGGTGGAAAGTGTAGCCGGGAGGTGTAGCCTTGATCAGGGGGAAGTTTTCACCTGGAGTAACCAGAGTTTGGGTCAGGGCGACAATGTTGTTTTTGTCGATGACGAAGTCATGGATTGTGAGCTTTATTGGAGGGGGACATTTTGCAGACTGATGCGGAGGGGGCAGTTGGTGATGGAGGATTGTGCGAGATGAGTGGGAGGGTTGACAGGGGTTGGGGATATGGATGAGGGAGGAGAGCTTGACTCCCAGGGGTGAGGACCGGTGGACTTTGTGGTGAGAGTGGGGGATGGGGCAGTCAGGGTACCTGCTGTTGGACAGTTGGTGGTGTCTTCCACGGTGTGTGTGACAGAGAATATGAAGAGAGGAGCAGAGGGAGGCTGTGGGATGGAAAAAAAATAAAAATAAAATTACCCTTGCATAGCGCCTTCCACATCAGGAAGACTGTGGGATGGTCAAGCTGGGACAGGAATCAGGGCGGTGGGAGGGAGAGTACGGGAGTAGTGGAGGGTTGGGGACAGGGATGGGAGCATTTTGGAGAAGCAGCTTGGGTCTGTTGCGGCAGCTAAAGTGTACACACTAGGACTGGGAGGAGTTGGAGGGGGTTAGCAAGACATGGTTAGCCCGCTGGGCTGGTGAGGAAGAGAAGGGGAGAAGGGATGGATCCTTGGGGGTACCCCACAGGTGACCTGGTGGAAGTCAGAAGATAAGATTCCATTGGCTCCACATCATCCAGAGGATCCAATTCAAGATCGTGGTCTCATATATAAAGCCCTCCACAACCTTGCCCCACCCAACATCTGTGACCTTCTATCCCCTTACCAACCTGCCTGCCCCCTCCGCTCAGGGCTCTGGCCTGCTCCATGACCCCCGACCCACCCGCCCCACCATTGGCGGGCGAGCCTTCAGCCACTCTTCGGCCTCCAACCTGTGGAATTCCATCCTACAGTCCCTTCGGCTCACCCCTCCCTGGCCTCCTTCAAGTCTCGCCTCAAGACTCTCCCCTTCAATGGACCCATCGGCAACTCCTTATCGTCCCTTTCTCTCCCCCACCCTGTCCTCAGCTCGGGTCTGAAGCAGTAACTATCCAGCTCCTTGGGACATCCTCCTAACATGAAAGGTGCTATAGAAATGTAATTTTTACTGTTGTTGTTGTACCGGGGGAGCGGGGGAATTTGAAGACACTCCTGGATTTCAGGGGTCAAGGGAGTAAAAGGTGGAGGAGAGGAGAGGTGATTATGGAGCAGTTTGGCGGTTGCTTCAAGGTCACAGCAGGTAGAAGGACAGAGGTCTGAGGATGAGAGGCCCTTTGTGAGGGTCTCTGGGAGAAGTATTTCCCATGGTTGAGAGCTTGATGGAGGAGAGAGGGCTGTAAGAGAAGGAGATGAGAAAGTGGTCCAAGATAATCATAATAATAATAATCCTTGCACTTGATATAGCGTTTTTCACATCTTTTCAGTCTCAAAGCGCTTCACAGAATATACAGTAAAGTGAATTGTGGGTGAAATGCGGCAGCCAATTACGCAAAGCAGCGTCCCCCACACACAGCTGTGGGTTGCCCATCGTGCACAGGTTGGAAATATCAAGGACAATGTTGAAAGTGTGGACACGATTGTGGGTTAGTGAGTTGAAGCGGAGTGTGAGGTTTAGGGAAGAGAGGAGGACAGTGAAATCTGAGGATGTGGAGCAAGGGGAGTTTAGATGGAGGTTCAGTCACCCATTATGAGTCTACAAGACATTAAAATCACGATATCAAATGCAAGAATTATCATCATGAGCTGGTGATCCATGCAGAGGGACAAGGATGTGAGGTGTGAGGAGATGTGAGTGAGGAAGAAGACAGGAGGGTTGGGAGAGGCTGTAAACTAGGAAGAATTTGAGGGAGAGCAAGGAGGGATGGTAGAGGATGAGGTGCTCAAAGGAGGAGAAACAGCCAGAGAAATAGGGAAATAAGGACCACTCCACCCATGGGGTGGGGTGTTGTATAATGTGTATCCGGTTGAGGAGGTTTCAATGAGGGATCACGATCACTGGGGGAAACCTAAGTTTCTGTAAACATAGGATCATAGAATAGCACAAAAGGAGGCCATTTGGCCTATCGAGTCTGTGCCGGTTCTTTGAAAAGCGCAATTCAAAATCAATCCCACTCCCCAGCTCTCCCCCCATAACCCCATAAACCTCCCCATCCACCTCTCTTTTAAAAGTTGATATGGAATCTGCCTCCACCACCTGTTCAGGCAATGCATTCCAGATTCCAACAACTCGCTGAGTGAAAACATTTCTCCTCACCTCCCCTCTGCTTCTTTTAGAAACTATTAAATCTGTGACCTCGAGTCACTGACACACCCACCAGTGGAAGCAGTTTTTCCCTGTTTACCCTATTGAAACCCCTCATGATTTTGAAAACCTCTATCAGGTCTCCTCATAACTTTCTCTGCTCCAATGAGAATAATCCTAGCCTCTCCAGCCTTTCCTCATAACCCAAATCCCTCATTCCTGGTATCATCCTGGTAAATCTCCTCTGCTCCCTTTCCAATCCCTTAACATCCTTCCTGAAATGTGGTGCCCAGAACTGCACACAACACTCTAGCTGAGGCCTAACCAGTGTTTTATACAGGTTAATCATAACTTCCTGATGACATGATTGTTATTTCTGAGATTCTAAAGGGGCAAGACGATAGATCATGACAGGCTGTTTCAATTTGCCCAGAATAGTAGAACCAGAGGACACGGCCTGTGATTGAAGGAGGGAAAATTCAGAATGAATCTACACAAACACTATTTCAGTGAGTGAATAATGAATCTGTAGAACAGGATCCTTGTGGAGTTGGTTGAAGCTGGAAATGTTGATTCTTTCAAACACAGATGAGAGAATTTTCTTTTTGGATGTAACATTATGAGCTATAGTACCTAGGAAGTTTGGGACATTATGTGCATGTGACCTATCAGATTGATCTTGGGTATTTTATAGGTTCTAAACTCTATCCTCTGGGGGATGGGGATCCAGGTGTGTAGTCACTGGTGGTAGAGAGGACACACACTGCAGAATACTGGGTGACCTGCAGCCTGTGGAGGGAATAGTTGGGGAATGTGTGTGTGTGTTTCTCTCTTTCCGTCCAGAAAACCCACAATAATAAAAATTGGTCATTTCAATCCACGGCTGTTTGTGGGGACTCTGCTGTGCGCAATTGGCCGCCACGTTTTGCCCACAAATATACAGTCAATTCACTCTACAGTATATTCTGTGAAGAGCTTTGAGACATCGATAAGATGTGAAAAGCGCTATATCAAATGATCACTAGGTTAGTTCCTGGGATGAGGGGACTGACCTATGAGGATAGGTTGAATAAACTAGGGCTGTATTCTCTAGAGTACAGAAGAATTAGGGGAGAATCTTATTGAAACATATAAGATTCTTAAAGGGCTGGATAAAGTAGACACTGAGGGACTGTTTCCCCTGGTAGGAGAATCTATAACCAGGGGTCACAGTCTTAAAATTAAGGGTCAGCCTTTTAGAACGGAGTTGAGGAAACATTTCTTCACTCAGAGGGTAGGGAATTTATGGAATTCACTACCCAAGATGCTCAGTCCTTGAACATTTTCAAGGCTGAGACTGATAGATTTTTGAAAAATAGAGGGATTAGGGGATATGGGGATAGGGCAGGTAATTAACACCAACAGCAACAACAACTTAGATTTATATAGCACCCTCCACGCCGAACGGCGTCTCAGAGCGCTTCACAGTAGCGGATCCCGGGACCGAGCCAGGGGCAGGGGCAGAAAGGTGACCAAAAGCTTGGTCGAAGAGAAGGGTCTTCAACTGTGACCTGAAACTGGGAAGAGAGGGGGCGAGGCGAAGGGAGTGAGGAAGGGAGTGAGGAAGGGAGTTCCAGAGCCTCGGGGCGTAGTGGCTGAATGCACGGCCGCCGAGGGTGGAGCGGAGGACTCGGGGGACATGGAGGAGGCCAGACCCAGAGGAGTGAAGGCAGCGGGTGCTGGGTTGTGGGGAGAGGAGATCAGAGGGATAGGGGGGTGCAGAGGAGTGGAGGGATTTGAAAACAAGGGTGAGGATCTTGAAGTCGATCCTCTCTGGGATAGGGAGCCAGTGAAGTCTGGCAAGGACTGGGGTAACGGGGGAGCGAAGCTTAGAGCGGGTGAGTATGCGGGCGGCAGAGTTCTGGATAAGCTGGATTTTGTGGATTGTGGTGGAGGGGAGACCGGCGAGGAGGGCGTTGCAATAGTCCAGCCGAGAGGTGACAAAGGCGTGGACCAAGGTTTTGGCAGCTTTTAAGGTGAGGTATTGCCGGCGACGGGCGATCTGTCGGGCGGATCCATGCGTCGGCACCGATGCGGGCGGATAGGATAGTTGAGGATCAAACAAGACATTCGGGTTCCAGACTGGCTCACTTGAGGTGGAGTGTATATCCATGGATGGTGATGCTCGCAGTGCCACGGTGTGGAGGTGCTGATGGGAGCCAATCAGGAGAAATTTCTCAGTTAAAAAAATGGTCATTCACCCCATGGCAGCTTGTGGAACATTGCTGTATACAAATCGACTGCCATTTTTGTCTCTCAAATAATCAAGTCACTGCATTTTCATTACATTTGGTGAAGTGCTTTGAGGTGTTATCAAATGTAAGGATTGTTATTATTAAACATGGATCACATCTAATCGATTTTGTTTATCGATATTCAAATTTTAAAATGGTGATGTTTAAAGTGGTGGTTACATCATCAAAATTTGTTTCTTCACAAAAATTGCTTTTACAATACAGTACTGTACATTTATTGTTTGTTTTGAGGATTTTTTTTGCTCTTGTTCAGGGTTTGCACGCATTAAGTCAGCATTTCATCACTTCATTGACACTGGCTCTGGCTCAGTTTGTTAGATTGTATTGTATTGAGGCCTGTGTGAAGTCGTTCTGTTCAGATCTCAAATCAGATCTATGTTCTCGGAACAACAAATAACATTTTTTGGGAAGTGGTTGTTCTATTGAGTCTGCGTTTGTCAGCACAGAAGCATTGGTATGTTATTTGTGTCCCTGATGTTACTGTCCGCTATTGTTTGGGCACAACCTCATCACAGGGCAAGATTCCTCTCTTTTATAAATCATGAAAAAATAAGCCTTTTGTTTTGCTTATAACTCAGCATCAAGTTACGGTAGCTCATTAAACACCAGCGATAAAACAATAGATTGTTGTGATGGAGGGCCAGAGTTTAACATTTGCTACTAACACCTGGACATAACACCTGCGCCCCCCCCCCGCCCCCCCCGCCCCCGCCACGCCTGAGGAGCACTCCCCAAAACTCACTCACATGTTTTTAATGGGAATTTAAAGATTCAGCTCCGCCCGGGCTGCCCCCCCCTCCTCACTGCAGACCCCTCCCCCTCACTGCTGACGCCTCCCCCTCACTGCTGACCCCTCCCCCCTCACTGCTGACCCCTCCCCCTCACTGCTGACCCCTCCCCCTCACTGCAGACCCCTCCCCCTCACTGCAGACCCCCCCCCCCACTGCAGACCCCACCCCATCATTGCTGACCCCTCCCCCTCACTGCAGACCCCTCCCCCTCACTGCAGACCCCTCCCCCTCACTGCAGACCCCTCCCCCTCACTGCAGACCCCTCCCCCTCACTGCTGACCCCTCCCCCTCACTGCAGATCCCTCCCCCTCACTGCAGACCCCTCCCCATCACTGCAGACCCCTCCCCCTCACTGCAGACCCCTCCCCATCACTGCTGACCCCTCCCCCTCACTGCAGACCCCTCCCCCTCACTGCAGACCCCCCCTCACTGCAGACCCCTCCCCCTCACTGCAGACCCCTCCCCCTCACTGCAGACCCCTCCCCCTCACTGCAGACCCCTCCCCCTCACTGCAGACCCCTCCCCTCACTGCTGACCCCTCCCCCTCACTGCTGACCCCTCCCCCTCACTGCAGATCCCTCCCCCTCACTGCAGACCCCTCCCCATCACTGCAGACCCCTCCCCCTCACTGCAGACCCCTCCCCATCACTGCTGACCCCTCCCCCTCACTGCAGACCCCTCCCCCTCACTGCAGACCCCTCCCCATCACTGCAGACCCCCCCCCCTCACTGCAGACCCCTCCCCCTCACTGCAGACCCCTCCCCCTCACTGCAGACCCCTCCCCTCACTGCAGACCCCTCCCCCTCACTGCAGACCCCTCCCCTCACTGCTGACCCCTCCCCCTCACTGCTGACCCCTCCCCCTCACTGCTGACCCCTCCCCCTCACTGCTGACCCCTCCCCCTCACTGCTGACCCCTCCCCCTCACTGCAGACCCCTCCCCCTCACTGCAGACCCCTGCCCTCTGGCCCCGCCCGTTATTCAAAAAGCGCCGACTTCCGGTTTGTCCCTCCGCGAGTCCCTCCGCTGTCGCGAAATAATCCCTATCAGGCCCCGGGTATCAGCGCCGCGCGGTGTCTGGCCATCCACAGGGTGAGAGCCAGGGGGTGGCTGGGAGGGGGGGGGGGGGGGGGGGGGAGTCAGGCGGCCCCGGGGCTGGCGGGGCGGGGGCGGGGGCGGCTCCGCGGAGGGATCGGGCTGGCGGTGAGGAGGTCGGGGGGGGCGGGGCATCAGATCCAGCAAAGATGTCGCCGGAGCCGGAGCCGCGCCGCGCCCCCCCCCCGGCCTCTCAGCGGCTTTTATGACCCGCGGTGACGCCGCCTGTTTATATATATTTATTATTTGCTTCTGTGAAGTCCACAGTTTGGAAGATTTCCTCTCGGATGGAAGGTGATGATGTTGAGCGGCTCGGGGGCAGGTGAGGGTGAGGAGCCGCCATGGCGGCAGCTGTCACTGTGAGGGGGGGGGGATTGGCGCTCAGTCAGTCACCGCCTTCCCGGGGAGTGTGTGTGTGTGGGGGGGGGGGGGTGGGGGGGGCTGAGCTGCTGTATTTACTGCCCCACAACCCCCCACACCCCCTAGGGCGGGGGGAGGACACGGGCTCCCGACAGGACACTATCGCCATGTTTTCCCTAATGTCAGTGAGGCCTGAGGCCGCGGCCTGGCCGGGGTGGGGGCCTGAGGTCAGCCCCCCGTCTCCCCATTCGGGTTCATGTTCAGGCACAAACTGACTCAGGCCTCCCCTCAGTTGCTAATATGTTGACGCTGTTTTCCTTTCTATGCCGCCCCCCCCCCCCCCACCCCCCCCATCTTTCCTATCTTGAATCAAACTTTTTTATATAATCATGAAAGTTCTGGACTCAATTCCTTCACGTTAAATATTACACATGTAATCAGTAACACGGGATTGAGAATTCTCCAGGTAAAGCCAAGCCTTCAGTGTACTGTACTGCAATCTGCTTTGATGTGTACAGCTGCTAAAATAATCACTTTAAATTTACAACAACACGTTGAATTTATATAACGCCCTTCAGGGGAGGCAGTGATTAAACAATGTGTGCTTAAACAACTTATACTTTATATCATTTCATTCTAGCTTTAGAGTAGGTTTGGGCGTCTGTCAACCATGTAGATTCCTGTTGACTTCCTTGTCCACTTGTAATCTTTGTTGAGTTGATGCAGACCCAAAATTGTTGCGAATCAACCAACCAACATCATTTCCTTACTCTCTGTCAAAATGGTTAAGGATTCGTGTTTCACCACTTACATTTTGTAATATTAAAGGAGTTCGTTTGTATGACGTATGACATAAAGATATATTTGATGCCAACTTTGCACCCAACAGGGTGAGATGTTTGGCAAGTTTCCATACTGCACATGCCTCTGTTTACCTAGCAGTAACTAGGAACTTGGTTGTTAGTTGATTGGCAGATCACATTTTGGGGATTAATAATAATTTGGTCATTTCAACCCATGACTGTTTGTAGAACACTGCTGTGCGCAATAGGCTGCCGCATTTCCCCCAAATATATACAGTCAATTCACATTACAGTATATTCTGTGAAACGCTTAGAAGAGGCCAAAAGCCTTATATGAAATGCAAGGATTATTATTCGTGAAGCACTTTGAGGGGTTCAGAAGACATGAAAATTACAATATCAAATGCAAGGATATAAATGCAAGTGACCAATTCATTATTGCCTTTTTTCTTGAGGTATTATCATCAGGATTGTGGAGTAAGAACACCTTGCCAGGAATCAAACCCAAGTCTCAAGTGTATGTTTTGTGGATGAAAGGCATCAGTCAATTGCTCACAGCAGTATCCCATATGGTTTGAGTGACCAATTTTTTTTTATTATTAGCCCTGAAGTTGATCCGCTAATTGACCTACCTGAGAATCGAACCCAGGTCCTCTTACTTGCAAGATGAGTGCTCTACGCAATACAATATGTTCTAAGATGACAAGTTGTTCTGATTCTAGATTTGATTCATTATGGGGTGTACTACTAGTTTGTTATGAGGATGATGAGCTGAATTGATTATTTAAACACCATGAAAACTGATCATTTCATCTCAGAGTTAAGCATTTAACTTTATGACTTCAACACTTTCTGGAATGGTTGGTGTAAATTACAGTGTACAGCTTGATTGGTACTTCATGTTAAATTTATGATCTACAAGTTTGTATGGAACTCAGTATCTATGTGACTCATATGTGTTGTTTTGGGTAGTCTAGATTGACTGATTCTTTCTAATGGCTGATCTTGCATACGTATGCAAGAGGAACCTATTACTGGGTGCTCAGCTGATGATGTCATCAGTACTTCCACTGGGTATTAGCATAACAAAGACACTTTTCAGAGAATACTCTGGAGTATTTTTGGGATGGAGATAAAGGGTGATATTAAATGTACATATGTACACAACCAAATATTTTGCAGAAAATAATTGATGGAGCAAAGCTATAAAACCTGTAGATCAAATGAGGAATATGCTAATTTCAGCACCATAATGATCTGTGACAAGAATTGTGACATTGAACAATGAGTTTCTTTAGAAACGTAATGCTATTCCAAATACAATTACGCAGATGATACTTTTTACCAAGATGGTACCAGGAATAATAATAATAATCATCCTTGTATTTGTTATAGTGCTTATGTCTTCTGGACGTCTGAAACGTGGCAGCCAATTGCGCACAGTAGTGTCCCACAAACAGTCGTGGATTGAAGATGACCAATTTTTTTTTCGGAGTAGTGAGCAGGATTATTATTAGGTGTGTGGAGTAAGGAAACTTGCCCAAGGTTTTGCCCTGCCAGGAATTGAACCCAGGTCTCTCACTTGTAAGGCAAGTGCTCTAACCACTGAGCTACAAAACTCCAGGAATGAGGGACATGAGAGGTAAGAGAAGCTAGGATTATTTTCCTTGGAGCAAAGAAGGTTCAGAGTAGGGTCCGGCGATATATCGGTTATATCCAATATAATTTTCATATCGATATGAAATATCGGAATTTAAAATATATCGATATCAAAAAATTCGATATATTGAAAAAAAATCAATGTATCGCAAATATCATGTCCGGCGATATATCGGTATATATCGGAATAATGCGGACTTTTTCAACTTACCTTGTTGATATCCGAATGAGTGCGCACACCGGAATGCGCGCGCATGCGATATCGGTATATACATCAGTATATATATCGGCGATATCAATATATCGGTATATATCGATATGAGCAAACCGATATATCGATATCGGAAAATTTCCATATCGACGGACCCTAGTTCAAAGGAGACTTAAGTTGTCATTATGAGGGATTCGATAGGGTGAACAAGGAGAAACATTGACTAGTGGATAATCTTCAACTGTGACCTGAAACTGGGAAGAGAGGGGGCGAGGCAAAGGGAGTGAGGAAGGGAGTTCCAGAGCCTCGGGGCGTAGTGGCTGAAGGCACGGCCGCCGAGGGTGGAGCGGAGGAATCGGGGGACATGGAGGAGGCCAGACCCAGAGGAGCGAAGGCAGCGGGTGCTGGGTTGTGGGGAGAGGAGATCAGAGAGATAGGAGGGTGCAGAGGAGTGGAGGGATTTGAAAACAAGGGTGAGGATCTTGAAGTTGATCCTCTCTGGGATAGGGAGCCAGTGAAGTCTGGCAAGGATTGGGGTAACGGGGGGAGCGAAGCTTAGAGCGGGTGAGTATGCAGGTGGCAGAGTTTTGGATAAGCTGGATTTTGTGGATTGTGGTGGAGGGGAGACCGGCGAGGAGGGCGTTGCAATAGTCCAGCCAAGAGGTGACAAAGGCGTGGACCAAGGTTTTGGCAGCTTTTAAGGTGAGGCATTGCCGGCGACGGGCGATCCGTCAGATGTGATAGAAGGTAATGCTGGTGAGGGACCGGATGTGGGGGAGGAAGGACAGTTGGTGTTCGAACCTGATGCCAAGGTTGCGGACAGGTTCAGAGAGTTTTAGGGGCAGGCTTGGAAGGTGGAGGAGGTGAGACCGTGTGAATGGAGATATTGGCGAGAGCCAAGGAATATGGCCTCCGTTTTGTCAATATTCAGCTGCAAGAAATTTGCGCTCATCCAGCCCCTGATGTCTGAAAGGCAGGCTGACAGAACATTGTGGGGACTGGGGGTCACAAAGTGAAGTGGAGAGATAGAGTTGGGTGTCAGTTGGGTGTGGAATTGTGCCCCATGTCTGCGGCACAATCCCCAAGAGGAAGCGTATAAATGAGGAAAAGGAGGGGGCCAAGGATGGATCCCTGGGGTACCCCGCAGGTAACTGGGTGAATGCGGGAGGAAAAACCGTTTGTGGAGATGTACTGCTGGCGGTTTGTGAGGTAGGACTCGAACCAGGCGAGTGCGGTCCCACTGAGGTGGATGACGGAGGACAGGAGGTGGAGGAGGATGGTGTGGTCGACTGTGTCAAAGGCAGCCGACGGGTCCAGGAGGGTAAGGAGGCAGAGGGAACCCAAGTCCAGATCATTGATGTAGATTACAAACAGCAATGGTCCCAAAACCGATCCCTGTGGCACACCACTGCTCACTTCCCTCCAATCTGAAAAACAGCCGCTCACTACAACTCTCTGCTTTCTGTCTCGCAGCCAGTTGTGGATCCACGCTGCCACTGTCCCTTTTACGCCATGGGCCTTTAATTTCATAATAAGTCTCTCATCTCTCAGATATCGGAGATGAAAGATCCAGGGGGTTTAGGAGGATAACAACAACAACAAACAACAACAAATCACATTTATAGAGCGCCTTTCACGTCAGGAGGATGTCCCAAGGCGCTGCACAGGAGGCGTGTGACCCGAGCTGAGAGGGGAGTGTTTGGGAAGGGGTGAAACACGAAGGGGAGGTCGAAAAGTTTGGGGTGGAACAAAAGGCACGGTCGAAGAGGAAAGTCTTCAAACCGGCCTTGAAAGAGGAACGGGAAGAAACGAGACGGAGGGATTGAGGGATGGCATTCCATCGGGTGGGAGCGGAGAAACTGAAGGCCCGGCCTCCGATGGTGGGGTGGTTCGGGCGGGGGGCTTGGAGCAGGCCAATTCCTGTTGAACGGAGGGTCTGGGTGGGCTTGTAGGGGGAAAGTAGATTGGTTAAATAGGGCGGGGCAAGGCTGTGTAAGGCCTTGTAGGTGAGGACGAGCATCTTGAACTCGATCCTCTGGAGAATGGGGAGCCAATGAAGACGGGCGAGGGTGGGGGTTATATGGTCGCGGAGGCGGGTGCGGAATAATACACGGGCTGCAGAGTTTTGGATGACCTGCAGCCTGTGAATGGAGGAACTGGGGAGGCCGACGAGGAGAGAGTTTCCGTAGTCGAGCGGTGAGGCGATGTATGCATGCACGAGTGTTTCGGCAGCGCGGGGGGTAAGATAGTTGCGGAGCCTGGCAATGTTGCGCAGGTGGAAATAAGCGGTGCCGGTCAAGGCACGGATGTGGGGGAGGAAGGAGAGTTTTTGATCGAACATGATGCCGAGGTTCCTGATTGGCTTTGTGAGGTGGAGAGTGCAGCCTTGGATTTTGAGGCTGGTAGCGCCTGATGTGCGGAGGCTCTGGCTGGAGCCAATCAGGAGGGCCTCGGTGTTACTCACGTTCAATTGCAAGAACTTGTCCCTCGTCCAGGACTCGATGTCGGACAGACATGCTGTCAGAACATCGATGGTCTGGGGGTTGAGGGATGAGGTAGAAAGGTACAACTGGGTGTCGTCCGCATACATGTGGAAATTTACCCTATGTTTGCGGATGACATCGCCCAGAGGGAGCGTGTAAAGGGTGAAAAGGAGGGGGCCGAGGACAGAGCCCTGAGGGACGCCGTGAGAAACTGTGCGGGGGTTTGAGGAAAAACCGTTGGAAGATACAAAATGTAAACGGTGGGTCAAGTAGGAATGGAACCAGTCAAGGACTGTGCCTTGAAGGTTGAGGTGGGAGGAAAGATGTTAGAGGAGGATTGTGTGATCGACTGTGTCGAACGCAGCAGACAGGTCAAGGAGGACGAGGAGGCAGAGAGAGCCCTGGTCGCAGGCGGTTAGGATGTCATTTGTAACCTTAACCAGGGCAGTTTCTGTGCTGTGAACAGGGCGGAAACCTGATTGGAGGGGTTCAAGAAGTGAGTGAGTTGAGAGGAAAGAGCTGGGAGGCAACCACTCTTTCAAGGACCTTGGATAAAAACGGGAGGTTGGAGATGGGTCGATAACGTGATGGTTGCGACGCATCAAGGGAGGGTTTCTTCAGGAATGGGGTGATGGTGGCTGTTTTAAGGGAGGTAGGGACGGTGCCTGAGGAGAGGGAAAGGTTGATGGTGTCAGAAATGAGCGGGGCTAACAAATGGAGCTGGGTGCGGAGGAGGGGGGTGGGGATGGGGTCCAATGAGCATGTGGTGGGTTTCATGGAGGTAATTATTTTTGTGACTGAAAGCGGGGTGGTGGGGTTGAAAGTGTGAAATGGGGGTTGAGTAGGGGTTGAGGTAACTGATGAAGGTGCGGAGGTGGAGGAGTGGTGGGGGGAGGAAACCGCAGAGCGGATTCTCTCTATTTTGGACTCGAGGAAGTCCAGCATCTCCTCACAACGATCGTTAGAGGAGAGGATCTGCGAAGTGAGGCGGGGGGGGTGCGGAGGAGCTGGTTGGTGGTGGCGAAGAGGAGGCGGTGGTTGTCCTTCGCTTCCAGGATTATCCCGGACGATAAAGAAGGAGGATTTTTAAGGAAAGGGAAGGATGGTGGAACGTGAGGTGCGTGAAGGAGGGGAAACAGCCAGACGAGTAGGGGGAGAAACCAAGGGAGTCATTTGAGATGATGGCCACCCCGCCGCTGCGTTGGTTGGGGCGGGGGGTGTGGTGGAAGGTGTAGCCTGGAGGGGAGGCCTTGACTAGAGGCACGGGGTCATTGGGGGAGAGCCAGGTTTCCATAAGCCCAAAAATATCGATGTTCTCATCCAGGATGAGATCATAGATAGTGAGGGCTTTGTTGGAAAGGGAACGGACGTTCTGGAGGGCAGTGAGGATGTGTTTGCTGGAGGGGGGAGAGGGAGGAGAGATTGGTTCGGAGAGTATCTGAGGGTGTGTCGGAGAGGTGGGTGTGGGGAGAGAGGAGAGAGGGGAAGTGGCGATGGTAAGTGGGGCAGAGGGGGAAGTGGTGTTTGCCTTGAGGCGGCGGTTTGGGTGGAGAGAGTGGATGATGGGACAGTTGGGTGGCTGCTACGGGACACCCAGCGCCTGGTGCCATGGTGGGCCCGGCGGAAGATCCCCAGACTGGAGCAGAGGGAGGCGGTGACGGGGGCCAGGAGGGAGAGTAGGCGGGGGGCGGGGGGCGGGGGGGGGGAGAGAGTAGGACAGATTTGGAGTAGCGGATAGAGGGGGACGGTGGGAGAGACAAAGAGGAGGATGGAGAGAGAGACATTTAGGGAGGTGGGGGGGGGCTCGGCTCGGGTTGGGGCGGCACGCAGGGCGCCTGGAGCAGGGGATCAGTGGGGCGGCTTCATCCCAGAGGATGTGTGGCCATGGCTAGGGGATGACTAGCCAAGTCAGCCCTGCCATTGACACCTCTCCTGAGGGGGGTGGGGATGGCTAATGGTCTGTTTATAGAGCTGCTAGTGATCTAATTTTAATGCGCTGATGAGGTGTTAATGCTGGTGCGCTGATGGTCTGTTGTTTGGAGATGATGTGCTGCTAATGGTTGTGGGGGGAGTCGCGCGGGTTAGTTTTTTTGTGTGTGATGCCGCGCCGACGTCACTTTTTTAGTTTTTACCCGGTTTACTCGTTTAACCCCCAGCCCCTCAGTTGTTTTACCCGCTCACTTGCTCAACGCAGCAACTCACCTCGGCCTATATACCTTCCCGGCAAGGCCTCGGCTCCGCCCCTCAGTCACCCGCTCACTCGCTAATTAGAGTTAGGTCAGAAGATCAGCCATGATCTTATTGAATGGTGGGGCAGGCTCGAGGGGCCGAATGGCCTACTCCTGCTCCTAATTCTTATGTTCTTATCATTATTTCTCTGAGAATGAGTGTTGATCTGTGTCTATGAGTGCATGTCTGTCTGTGTATGTGTGTGTGTCTATCTCTGAGTGTGTGAGAGTGTGGGTGTCTGTGTGAGTGTGTGCCTCTGAGTGCCTGTGTCTGTGTGAGTGTGTGTCTCTCTCCCTGTGTCTGTGTGTGTGTGTCTCTATCTCTCTCTGTGTCTGTGTAAGTGTGTGTCTCTCTCCCTGTGTGAGTGTGTGTCTCTCTCTGTGTCTGTGTAAGTGTGTGTCTCTCTCCTTGTGTCTGTGTGAGTGTGTGCCTCTCTCTGTGTCTGTGTGAGTGTGTGTGTCTGTGTTTGGTGCTGGGCCTGAGGTAGGAGATGGTGAGCTCCTGTAGCTTGGACAGCAGTCAGGCCAGCCCTCCATGTTTTTGTTAGAGAGTCAATAAATGTTAAAGGTTTAAAGATAACACTATTTATTGTGTTATTTCCTGTTGTTTCGCTTTGATCAATAAAAGTTTAAAAAAAATTAGGTTGGCTCAATAGCTCAATGTACCTCAATAGCACCAATCAACTGCCTGCATTTTCCTGCAAAATTTGTACCCCCCCCCCCATTTGTCTGCAAATATTTCCACGTTTTTCTATTGGCCCAGGTGATCATCCTCCCAGCTCAGACTCCCACTCTAGCTTTGTAAAGCACCTTGAGACATACATAAATATAACAACATAAGTTGTGGTTGTGTAGTTAATATATTGTGCTGTGACTGTTAAAGCCTTAGCGATATATCAAGAATTATTATTATTATCATCATCACAGGAGAAAGTATTCACCTTAATATTGCCTTGAGCTACTTAAATGCGTGTTTAAAAATTCTGCTTGAACAGCTCTGTTTAGGGCGGTAGTTCCCAACTTTTTTGCTGCGACCCAAATTAGCCTCCAACAGGTCCTCCCACCTTAGGGGGCAACATTGTGACTGAAGCTCAGCTCAGGCAAAACTTTATCTCCGTCTCTTTTGTGGACTCAGTGCGACTCGTAAGTACGCTCTTTTTACAAATTGGTCGGCGGTGTCAGTTTTTTTTAGCATTAAAAACGCATTTTCAACGTTAAAAAAAAATCAATAACAAAAATTCTGCTGACCCCTCGCAACCCTGATTTGGGGTCCCCGAGATTGGGAACCACTGGTTTAGGGAAAGGAACTGTCAACTAATTGCAGTTTGTGTGGGTAGCCCCACGACCTGCTTGTGAAGGAGCTAGTTGTTTTTAACCTGCAGGATTTAAACTTTTTTGTTTTCACCCCATGATGAAACCAATCATTAGCAAAATATTGGAGGATATGTTTTTACAGCTGAGGAGGAAAGTTTTGAGCTACGGAGGTGCCATCAGCCCAACATGGCCATCCTTTTGACATCTTTAAAATACCAATATTATAGAAATGGCCTCGTTATGAGTCTAAAGAGCCTTCTACCCCAACAGTAAAACCAAAAATGCCCCCACCATTTTTGGCAAAACAGCAAAACACCAGCCCAACTCTAGCCCATACCCTAACTCTAACCTAATCCTTATGTAAAGGAGGCTAAAAGCCCTGGTACCCCATAAGAATTGAAAAAAAAGCCCAAACTAAATTTCCCTCAAAGGAATCCCATACTCAAATAAGGAATAAAGTGTAGCTTTTAACACCCCTTTCAGTATAAAGGGAAATACTGCATTCAGTACCCAAGGTAAATCGCGTGTATCTCCAGCACCAGAAAACAAGATGTCTTTAATTGACAGGCAATTTTAACAGCTAACTCTAGTCTTATAACCCCAAAGGCTTGGGAGTTTTTATGAGCTTCTTTGATGCGAGGTGGTCACATGCAATACTATATGGGATTTATTTATAGATTAATGAGTTTAGCATTTAAGGTTCTTCTTTCTCACCCACTCTATGAAATTATTTTTATAAAAGGTTAACCATTCAATTAAGGAGGTGTGTCATTAAATTGGATATATTCAATTCAACAACAACAACAACAAAATTATAATTGCATGACGCCTTTCAGGTCAGGAGGATGTCCCAAGGCGTTAAACAATTCATTGTTTCAGACCTGAGTTGGCTTCAGGGTCGGGGAGGGTGGAGGGAAAGGGGGGATTTGGGGTGACTGATGGGACTGTCGAAGAGGAAGGTGTTAAAGGAGACCAGGGAGGGGGCAAGGCAGAGGGACTGTGGGATGGAGTTCCAGCGGTTGAGGGTAGAGTGGCTGAAGGCTCGCCTACCAATGGTGGGGTACGTGGGTAGGGGGACGTGGAGCAGGCTGGAGCCCACTGAGTGGAGGGGGCGGACAGATTGGTAGAGGGTTAGGAGGTCGCAGAGGTAGGGTGTGGTGAGGCCATGCAGGGCTTTGAAGGTGAGGAACAGCATCTTGAATCCTCTGGGTGATGGGGAGTCAATAGAATCAGGTGAGGATAGAGGAGATTTGGGTCACAAAGCTTGGAGTGGTAGAGGACACGGGCCGCAGAGTTCTGGATTATCTGCAACCTATGGATGGAGTAATTGGGAAGGCCAACAAGCGGGGCGTTGACGTAGTTGAGCCGGGATGTGATGAATAATAATGATAACCTTGCATTTTATATCGCGTTTTTCACATCTTATCAACGTCTCAAAGCGCTTCACAGAATATACTGTAAAGTGAATTGACTGTATATTTGTGGGCGAAATGCGGCAGCCAATGAAGGCATGAATGAGGGTTTCAGTAGCCTGAGCAGTGAGGTAGTGACTGAGTCGGGCAATATTGTGGAAGTGAGGGAAGACATGGCTTGGATGTGGGGAACGAAAGACAGTTGAGCAAGGCACCTAGGTTCCTGAATGGCTTGGTGAGGTGGAGTGTGCAACCATGGAGGTTGATGCTGCCAGTGCCTGATGTGGGCCAATCAGGAGGACCTCTGTCTTGTGGATGTTTAACTAGAAAGTTAGCTCTCATCCAGTACTTGATGTCTGTCAGGACAGACTTGTGGTCAAGGCTTTATATACATATACAGTAGACGCCAATTTATCCGGCACCCTCAGGACCTGTCCAGTGCCGGTCAAAGCTCCTGATATTCGGCAGAAAACCCAACACAATTAAAAAAAACCATTTAAAATATTTTTTTAAAACATAGCATATTAATAATAGACTAAATAATCATTTATATGATAATATAACATAAATATATAAGAATTATAATCATTATATACACAGCGACCAGGCAGTTCAGAGAGATCTTTAAACTAGTGCAAAAGTTACACACTGTTCTCATTGGAGGCAGAAGAGATAAAAGTTTGTGTTATTGAGAAAGCAGAGAGTGAGCGGCGGCCGCTCAGTTCAGTTAACTTTCTTTCCAAAAAGCCTTGCAATGCCTGTGTGTGTGTGTGCACTACTTGAAATACTGCACTCTGTAAAACGAGTGCTGTTGCAACACACACATAACGCCACACACACTCACACAGTCACACACACACAGTCACACACACACAGTCTTTTTTATTAAAATAAAAATTGATCTGCAAGCTTTGCTCAGGGTGGGTGTGTGTTTTGCTGTTTTGTGGCTAAATTAAATTAAATTAATCAACTCACCCCGCTCTGCCTCTCAAAGAGTACACTCCAGAGAGTGTATTGCTTTACAGTACCGGCAGCATTCTGAACTAGCGCCACCATCAGGCACCTAGAAGCAGCATTCCAAAATACTGACACAACACAAAAAACTAAAAAAATGCATTATTCTGGATAAATTCCGGTTTATCGAATGTGGACCTTTTTTTTGCGGTACCGGTTATATGGAGGTTACGATTGATCGGGTCATGGATAAACAGGCTTCTACTGTATACACATGATATATATATCTAATATGCATTTGTGTTCTTTTTGAGTAGTTGTTTACAGTGTTTAGTTGCCTGGCGGTAGTCATGTTCTTCGGAGTAATAGAAAAACAAAAGTTTTTAAATCTTTTTGAAGATTTTGGTGGTAAATGTATTAAACATTGCTGTTGTAATTTGTATAAAGATTTTACGTGCATCGGGTCAAAATGCTATTTGAATGACTGGTAGAATTAAATTTTTTGTTCAAATTTGGCGTCAGTTGCACTGTATGTTATCACTGCCCCCACCCTCAACTCCAGGACCACCTGCTGTCCTGATAAAGTGTCTATCAGATATCAAGTACTGGATGACAGTAGGATCCGTCGATATGGAAATTTTCCGATTTAGATATATCGATGGGCTCGTATCGAGATATATCGATATTTTCGGGGTTTTCTTACTGCGCATGCACGTGCGTTACGAGGTGCACGAGCATTCGGGGCCTATCTCAGGGGGTAAATATCTCTCTCTCTCTCTGTGTCTCTCACACTCACTCTCTCCATCTCTGTGTTTTTCTGTCTGTGTCTCTGTGTCTTTCTCCTCTCTCACACTTTCCCCCCATCTCTCTCTCTCTCTCTCTCTCTCTCTACCTACCTACCTACCTACTTACCATCCATCACATCCCCCCTGTCTCCCCCCCTCCCGTCTCTCCCCCCCATCTCTCCCCCCTCCTCCCCGCCGTCTCTCCCCCACCCCCACCATCTCTCGTCTCCCCCCCCTGTCTCTCAACCCCCCGTCTCTCCCCCCTCCTCCTCGTCTCTCCCCACCCCGCCGTCTCTTCCCCCGCCCGCCGTCTCTCCGCCCCCCTCCCCGTCTCTCCCCCCTCCTCCCCGTCTCTCCTCCCCGACTCTCCTCCCCGTCTCTCTCCCCCCACCACCGTCTCTCTCCCCCCCCCCCCGTCTCTCCCCCCCCCGTCTCTCCCACCCCCCTCCCCCTGTCTCTTCCCCCCGTCTCTCCCCACCCCCCACCCCCGTCTCTATCCCCCCTTGCGCGTCTCTTCCCCCCCCCTCCCAGCCCTTGCATACCTGTATATTGTATTCGAGGACAATGAATACAATATGGCGGCTTTGCACCTCGGTCTGTGCATTGTGTATAGAGATGAGCATTCTGGGTCTTGTGCATGCGCATTCCGATTTTTCGATATATCGATATTTTTTAAATGTCTATATCGGTGTATCGATATGAACTGTCCCAGTGTCTCTTTCCCTCTCTCTGTCTGTCTCGGTCGCGCGCTCTCTCTCTCTCTCTCTCTCTCTCTCTCTGTCCCAGTCTCTCTGTGTCTCTTTCTCTCTCTCTGTGTCTCTTTCTCTCTCTCTGTTTGAGTCTCTCGCTGTCACAATCTCACTCACAGTCTCTCTCTGTCTCTTTCTCTTTCTCTCTAACTCTCTCTCCCTGCCTTCAATAGCTACCTTATGCCGTCGCTGATACACTAAATGTTAGCGCGAGGCGCTAGGCTAGGCACAAGGCATTACTGGGAATTATTTTTTTCATATACGGAAACACAGTAGGGACCTCCCTCCTGCCCGCCGAACGCAATTTTTGCTTAACAAGGAGTTTTGAAGTCCCCAACCCCTTTGTTAAGCAGGGGTTACCTGTATATACAGTGTGCATGCCGTTCTGACTGCTGCAATACACTACTGGTTGCCTGGACCCGATGGCTTGCATCTTAGGATTTTAAAAGAGGTGGTTGCAGAAATAGTGGATGTTTTGTTTCTAATCTTCCAAAATTCCCTGGATTCTGGAACGGTTTCCATTGATTGGAAGGTTGCTATTTAAGAGGGTGGCAGAGAAAAATGGGGAACTATATGCCAGTTAGCCCGACATTGATGCTAGGGTAAACTCTATAATCTATAAACAGGGACGTTGTCATAGGGTACTTAGAAAGCCATAATATTGTTAAGCCGAGTCAACACGGTTTTACGAAAGGGAAATCATGTTTAACAACTCTTTTTTGATTTGAAGAAGATGCAAGAAGATGGCAGATGTAGTGTAATGTGGGGAAGTGTGAAGTTGTTCGCCTAGGTAGTAAAAATGAGTTTTTTGAGGATGTAACTAGCAAGTTAGATATGGGGGAAGCCGGTAGATGTAGTGTATTTGGGGGAAGCCGGTAGATGTAGTGTATTTGTATTTTCAGAACGTATTTGATAAGGTGTCCACCTAAGGCTGTTACATAAGATTAGGGCCCAAAGATAATATGGCATGGATTGGAGAGTGGCTATCAAGAAGAAAACAGAAAGTAGGGATAAACAGATCCTTCTGAGATTGGCAGGATGTGACTAATGGAGGGCCACAAGGCTTGGGCCTCAACTATTTACAGTATGAATAATTTAGATGAGGAAATAGAGGTTAACACATTTAAATTTGTGTATGATATGAAGCTAGGTGGGAGAGTAAGTAGTGAGGATGACGCAAGAAGAATGCAAAGGGATCTAGACAGGCTAGGTGAGTGAGCAAGAAGATGGCTGATGTAATATAATGTGGGGAAGTATGAAATTATTCGCCTAGATAGTAAAAATAGAAAAATTGATTATTTTCTAGAAGAGAAGAGACAAGGTTGTGTTAGTGTTCAGGGGGATCTGGGTATTGTTGTACACCAGTCACAAAAAGTCAATACGCAGGTACAGCAAGCAACTAGGAAGGCTAATGACATATTGGCATTCATTACAAAGGGGTTAGAGTACAAGAGCAGGGAAGTCTTGCTGCAATTGTATAGGGCCTTAATGAGACTGCACAGAATATTGTGTACTGTTTTGGTCTCATAATAATAATAATAATAATCCTTGCATTTGTCTTCTGGACATCTCAAAGTGCTTCACAAAAAGTGAATTACTGTCTATTTGTGGGTGAAATGACATGCTTAACAAAGGATACACTCGTCTTAGAGGTGGTCCAGCGTAGATTCACTAGGTTGGTTCCTGGGATGAAGGAATTGACCTATGAGGATAGGTTGAGTAAACTAAGCCTATATTCTCTAGCATATAGAAGAATTAGAAGTGATCTTATAGAAACCTATAATATATAAATAATATAATACAGTAAAAGCCATTTATCCGTGACCCGATCAACCGTAACTTCCGTATAACCGGCACCTCCAAAAAACGGCCCCATTCGAATAACTGGATCTTATCCTGCACAATCACGGTGGCGCATTTAATGAGTCGATTGTTGCACTAGGAGTACAGTACGATTAGTTCTGAATGCTGCCGGTAGTGGCACTTCTGGTTTTTCTTCTTAAAGGGCCATTGTTTTTTCTTTCCCTCTCCTTTTTCTCTCTCTCCCTCTTTTTCTTTTACTTCCTCTCTCTCTCTCCTTCTTTCCTCTTTGTCTCTCCATGTCTCTTTCTATCTCTTCCCCTTTCTTTCTTTCCCTCTCTCTCTCTGATGGATTACATGTATTGCCTATGTAGCCTGACGGTATCGTGGGTGGGGGGAGAAAGATAGAGGAGTGGGAGGGGGAGAGAGAGGAGGGGAGAGAGAGAGGAGATGAGTTGATTAATTTAGATGGAAAATGAGAGGAGTGGAGTGGGGTTGGGTTTGGAGCCATTGAGATGCCAGACTGACTGTGTGAAAGAGAGAGAGAAGGAAGGAGGGAGAGAAAGAAAAAAAAGAGGAAAAATCGAATTTAAGAAGAAAAAAACTCTTCCGTTCGCCATTGTAGAAGTTTGCTTTGTGATTGTTTGCTGTGTTTATAGACTGTAATGGATATTTATTGCTTTATTGGTAAGTATCCATACAATATTCTGTTATTTAGTCTATTAATATGGTATGTTTAAAAAAAAGTTTTTTTTTGTGTTGGGTTTTCGTCAGCTGGCCGCTCGAATATCCGGCACGTGGTTTAACCGGCATTGGCCAGGTCCCGAGGGTGCCGGATAAACAGGCTTCTACTGTAATAATAATCCTTGCATTTGATAAAGCGCTTTTCACATCTTATTGACAACTCAAAGCGCTTCACAGAATATACTGTAAAGTGAATTGACTGTACATTTGTGGGCGAAACGCGGCTGCTGATTACGTACAGCAGTGGGATGGATGGATTTTTTGGATGGATTATTATTAGGCATGTGGAGTAAGGAAACTTGCCCAAGGTTTCGCCCTGACCTGCCTGGATTCGAACACAGGTCTCACGCTTGTAAGGGGAGTGCTCTAACCACTGAGCTACAGAAGCTCCACAAATATAGGTGACCTATAAGATTCTTAAAGGGCATGATAGAGCAGACTGTTTCACCTAGTTTGCTAATCTAAAACTGGGGGGTCATAGTCTCAAGAATAAGGGTCAGCCTTTTAAAACTGAGTTGAGGAAACATTTGTTCACACAGAGGGTAATGAATTTATTGAATTCTCTACTGCAGAAGGCTGTGGATGCTCAGTCCTTGAACATATTCAAGACAAGAGATTGAAAGATTTCTAAAGGATAGAGGGATTAAGGGATATGGGGTTAGGGTGGGTAAATAGAATTAGATTACAACAACAACTTAGATTTATATAGCGCCCTCCACGCTGGATGGTGTCTCAGAGTGCTTCACAACAACGGATCCCGGGACCGAGCCAGGGGTAGGGGGTAGAAAGATGATCAAAGGCGAGGTCAAAGAGAAAAGTCTTTAGCTGGGACCTGAAACTGGGAAGAGAGGGGGAGAGGCGAAGGGATTGAGGAAGGGAGTTTCAGAGCCCCGGGGCGTAGTAGCTGAAGGTACGGCCGCCGAGGGTGGAGTGGAGGATTAGGGGGCCACGGAGGAGGCCAGACCCGATGGAGCAAAGGCAACGGGTGCTAGTTTGAGGAGAGAGGAAGTCGGAGAGGTAGTGGGGTGCAGAGAAGTGGAGGGATTTGAAAACAAGGGTGAGGATTTTGAAATTGATCCTCTCTGGGACAGGGAGCCGTTGAAGTCTTGCAAGGACTGGGGTAATGGGGGAGTGAAGGCTCCTTCCCATCTTCCCCGCACTCCCTTCCCATCTTTCCCGCACTCACCTTTACCCCGACCCCTACCCGTCCCTCCCTCCCTCCACAGCTTTTCCTTGCATTTGATATAGCACTTTTCACGTATTCTAGACGTCTCAAAGCACTTCACAGAATATACTGTAAAGTGAATTGACTGTGGGTGAAACGTGGCAGCCAATTGCACACAAATGACCAATTTTATTTTGTATTAGGCGTGTGGAGTAAGGAAACTTGCCCAAAGTTTCGCCCTGACCTGCCTGGTTTCGAACACAGGTCTCATGCTTGTAAGGCGAGTGCTCCAACCTCTGAGCCATAGGACTCCTTCCTCTCTTACCACTCCCTCTATGAGCCCCTCCAATAGAGTTTGTGTGCTGCTCATAGCACAGAAACTGCTCTGGTCAAGGTAACAAATGACATCCTGCCCCTCTGTGACCAGGGCTCCCTCTGCTTCTCACACTGAATTTGTCAACACCAATGGTTTTTCTTCCAGCTCCTGCACTGTCTCGTGCGGTGTTCCTCATGCCTCTGTCCTCGATCCTCTCCTCTTCAACCTCATCTGCAGACATGGGGTCAGCTTCCAAATGTACGTGGATGACACCCAACTCTACCTCTCTGCCTCCCTCAATTCCAGGACTACTGCTGTCCTGACAGACTGCCTGTCAGACATCAAGTCCTGGATGTAACTTTCTATAGCAAAACATCAGCAAAACCGAGGCCGTCCTGATTGGCTCGAACCAGTGCCTCCGCACCTCAGGCACTGGCAGCATCAGCATCCACGGTTACACACTTCCCCTCACCAAGTCAATCAGAAATCTGGCTGTCTTGTTTGACCCTGAGCTGTCCTTTCTCCCCCATATCTGTGCCATCACCACTAGGGAACGGCGATGTATCGGTTTTTCGATTAAACCCGATATGATTTTCAGATCGGTGTGCCGATATGGTGATTCTAAAAAAACCGTTATATCGAGAGATTCGATTTTAAAAATATACATCGTTATATTTTTAATATCGTTCCTGGCAATATATCAATATTGTTGGTATTATCAGTGTAATGCGTTCTTTTCCAGCTTACCTTGTCGCCGGCATTGCAACCTCCTAGACCTAGAGCATGGAATGCGCGTACATTCGGTGCGCGTGCACAATTAACGGGCGCGCACATCCGATGCGCGCGCACACTTTACCGTGTATACTCGACGTGAGTCGTGGCGTCTTAACAAAGTCGCATCGCTGAAAATTGTAGTTTGAAAATTTACCTTTCTCATCATGGGGAAAAGAAGCCCCGTATGGGACTACTTTGAAAACAATGCAGTCAGTAATGGTGTGTATAGATGTACAGTTTGCAAGGTCTTGGTTAAGACATCTGATTCGAGCACGAGCAACCTGCGACATCACATTAAGCAGCATCACCCCGCCCAGCACGCTGCCCTCAGAGCGAAATCATTGTCGACAACAGCAGGAAGTCGAACCAGCGCTTCGGAGAAAGCGACAGGTAGTGGGGCCAGTGCAGCTCAAATAATTCCTGCTTTATTAAGAGGAGAACATTGTACCAGAGAGGGGACAAAAAGTGGCAAAGTATCACGAACGCTGTCACTTTTTGCATAGCAAAGGAGAGCTTGCCAATGGCGAAGGACGTTAATTCAGACTTCAGACTACATAAAAATAAATGGCATTTTGTGGCTGTAAGTGTTATTTTTGTGTGTGAGAGAGTTAGAAGCCAGATTATCACTGCTTCTATGTGTGTGTCTAGTCAGACACACACAGCAGTGATAATCTGTCTTCTAACTCTAACAGTCAGACTGTCTGCCTCTCTCTTTTCTATTGTAATAGATCTCATTTACACGTGGACATTACATGCTAGTTTCAAGCAAGAAATGGAGGAGAATAAATCTCTAGATTTTGTTTTTGGTGTGTGTGTGTTCTATTTTGTGTTGAGAGATGGAGGGAGAGAAGGAGAGGGGGAAAGGAGGGAGAGAAGGAGAGAGGAAGAGAGGAGAGGGAGGGAGAGAATGAGAGGGGGGAAAGGAGGGAGAGAAGGAGCGAGGGGAAAGGAGGGAGAGAAGGAGAGAGGGGAGGGAGGGAGGGAGAGAAGGAGAGGGGGAAAGTTGGGAGAGAAGGAGAGAGGAAGACAGAAGAGGGAGGGAGAGAAGGAGAGGGTGAAAGGAGGGAGAGAAGGAGCGAGGGGAAAGGAGGGAGAGAAGGAGAGAGGAAGAGAGGAGAGGGAGGGAGGGAGAGAAGGAGAGGGGGAAAGGAGGGAGAGAAGGAGCGAGGGGAAAGGAGGGAGAGAAGGAAAGAGGGGAGGGAGGGAGAGGGGGAAAGTTGGGAGAGAAGGAGAGAAGAAGAGAGGAGAGGGAGGGAGAGAAGGAGAAGGGGAAAGGAGGGAGAGAAGGAGAGAGGGGAGGGAGGGTGGGAGAGAAGGAGAGAGGGGAGGGAGGGAGAGAAGGAGAGGGGAAAGGAGGGAGAGAAGGAGAGAAGGAGAGGGGGAGGTAGGGAGCAAACAACATCGTATAATTCAACAGACCTTGACACCAACATTACAAACTTTCTGGACCTAGAGCACACATTTCGAAATGTGCGTGCACCGCGACTGCGCGCGCATCGTCAGTGCGGACGCACCGTCAATGCGCACGCACCGCGACTGAGCGCGCACCATAAATGCGCGCGCGCCATCAATGCACGCGCACTTCGAATGCACGCGCATGCGCAGTATAAAAACTCGATAGATCGGTTTAAGCAGGTATGAGCAAACCGATATATCCATATCCGGAAAAATCCCATATCGCCGTTCCCTACCTTCCACCATCTCCACAACGTTGCCCGTCTCACCCTCAGGCTGCTGAAACCCTTACACACATGTATGTCTCCTCAAGGCTTGACTACGGCCTCCCAACTCTTCCCTTCACAGGCTGCAGATCATCCCAAACTTTGCAGTTTGTGTCCTCTCCCCCACCAGTCTCTGTGATCCCATCACGCTTTGGGATTTTAGTGACAAGACAGTGGGTATAACTCAGCTAATCACATAAGCAAATACCGTAAATACCCGCGTATGAGGCGCACTTTTTTTCACGTTGGAAGATCTCGAAAGTTGGGGGTGCCCCCCTTACGCAGGAACAAGAAATGTTGAGCCTCGGAAATACAGTAAACAGGAGGGGCGGCCAGCGCGCTGTCAGCCGGGGTTTGGTCAGTGTCCGGCGGGGGTTGGGGGGAGCGGGTGATGGGGCTTTGGCCTCGGCCGCCCGGGCAGCGGCAGAAGCAGCAGCAGCGGACTTCAGTGTTGTGCCTGCTGCCTGCCTTCTGCCAAACCCAGCCTGCCTGCCTCCCTCTCTCCCTCTCTCTCTCTCCCTGCCTGCCTCCCTCCCTCCCTCCCTACCTGCCTCTCTCCCTCTCTCTCTCCCTCCCTTCCTGGCTGCCTGCCTCCCTCCCTCTCTCTCTCTCTCTCTCTCCCTCCCTCCCTCTCTCCCTCCCTCCCTGCCCTGCCTGCCTGCCTACCTACCTGCCTCCCTCCCTGCCTCCCTTCCTGCCTGCCAGCCTGTCTCCCTCCCTCCCTCCCTGGCTGCCTGGCTGCCTGCCTGCCTCCCTCTCTTCCTCCCTCTCTCCCTCCCTGCCTGCCTCCCCCTCTCCCTCCCTACCTACCTGTCTCTCCTGCCTCCCTCCCTTCTGCCAGCAATATCATCGAAAATGCTTCCGTTTTTTTTCACCAAGAAAAGGTCAAAAGTGAGGGGTGCGCCGTATACGCGAGTGCGTCTTATACGCGGGTATTTACGGTAAATAGCTCTGTTGGAATTATTATACTGTTTCCTGACATCTTTTATAATAAAACAATTCTGATTGTAATAGTTGAATTGGCAAGTGCACTATGCTCAGCAAATCAGAAACTAGTTATCAGGCTCCTTTCAAATTAATATCTTGCAGGCAAAGGATTTACTAGGTAGTTCTTATTCCTTAATGACACATACTGGACTGGGAAGCTATCGATTAAGCTGAATCAGTGAAAGGTGTGATTTTTCAACAAATATTAATAATAATAATCCTTGCATTTGTATATCGCTTTTCATATCTTCTAGACATTTTAAAGCGCTTCACAGAATATACTGTAAAGTGAATTGACTGTATACCTCGTGAGTGAAATGTGACAGCCAAATGCGCACAGCAGTATCCCACAAACAGTCGTGGATTGAAGTGATCAATTTTATTATTTTTCTTGAGGTTTATTTAAAAATTTAAACTTTTGCAGGACATAGCAGTGTGCTATGGGTATAAAGACTCTGTGGCGGGTGTGGGTGAGGTGCTGGGTTTATTCAACACAAAACTAACTGACCCATGGCTTCCAATCGCACTCCAGTTGTACTTTACAAACAAGATTTGTTTCCACTCACTCCCTGGCACCTCCGTACTTTTCTGACCTCACTCCCCAAACCACCGGGGCCTGCACTCGACTGGCCCCGGCTCCTGCTCGTCCCTGGCACCCTCTCTGTGTGTGTATGCACACCCTCTGCCCCACCATCGCAGACTCTCCCCAGTATGGAGGGCGCTGTACCAGTGCAAGTTGTTGTTCTTAAAATACTGGTTTCAAGCTGACACTTTGCTACAAAGTTTAATGGGTGGTTATATTTTCAGGACAGCACATTGGTTTTGGGTTTCATTTTGTGCTGAAACAAGATCCATTGATGGGAGTATGAATTCAAACTTTGAAATGGTTACTCATATCTGCTTCATGCAGGAAGCTAATTCGCATTCACAAGAAGCAAGATGCAACATTCACAAGAAGCCACAAGATACAGTGCATGAAAACAGAATGAAGCAGGAAATTTTAGCTCAACAAAAGGACATTTTTTTTCGTAAGCTTTTGATAAATTTGCTGAAAATATAAAAATCCCCAAATATTAATTGTCAATTCATCTTTTAGGTTGTCTTGGGACATCCTCCTGACGTGAAAGGTGCTATACAAATGTAATTTTGTTGTTAGTTCAGGGTGGTACATCCTTTTATCTGCCGTGGGCTGGATTCATTGTTTGAGAAGGGTCTGCATGTCGCATCCGTCCATGAACCATTTCCACTATTCCAACTTCCGCTGCCTCCCTCCCTGGTGAATGTCGTCCCAGGGCAGTGGCAGGAGCTGGCGGTTGGGAGAACAGAGCGCGGAATGTGGAAATAATTCTGGCCATTAATGCAATCTGTCAGAAAGAGAGGGGGACACTCTCTTTATCCCTCATTCCTGTATAACCCCCTTCTTGCCCCCCTTCCCTTCCTCTCTCTAAACCCCTCTCAATCCCTCTCTCTTGCTCCTTTATCTTCCAATCAGATACACAGGTCACTATCCACAGGAGCCGGCAGCTAAGGATGTGGTTGGTAAGAGACATGTTGCCTTCCACTCTCCGTGCTCCGTCCTCCCAACCCCTCCTGCCGCTGCTCTGGGAGGACATTCACTAGGGAGGGAGTGTAAGTTGGAAGGTCAAATTGTCTCTGCTGGATACAATATTGTGTGATAAAGAGCCGGGCAGGATGTAGCCATTCAGACCACGCTGCTCTAAGTCAGCGATGTTTGTAAAACACCACATTAATGCATGTCCCCATGAACTTGTCTCAAGCAGCACTGACTTGACCTCCAGAATTAACAGAAGATGGAGTAGTGAACATAAAGAAACCCAATGAACTTGGTACAAAAAAAGAAGTTGCTGGGGAAACTCAGTAGGTCAGGCAGCATCCATGGAGAAAGGAAAAAGAGTCAACATTTCAGGTCTACAACCCTTCGTCAGAACTGAGGCTTGTTTGGAGGGAGAAGTTTCGTAAGGACGTTAAAAGGGGAGAGGCAGGACATGCAAGACAAAGGAGACAAAGAAGACAAAGGAAAAGGAAAAAAGTGTGTTAACTGATGGGTTGAATATGTGATAACGACTTCAGGGGGAGAAACAGAAGGGGGTGGATTTAAACAAAACTGGGGAAAAGAGTTGTTTAGTGGTGATGGAACAAACAAAACACCAGAAAGGCAAGGGGTGTCTGGAGCTATGATTGTGATGGGGGGGAAAGAAGGGGAAGCTCTTATGGCCTGAAATGGCTGAAATCAATGTTGAGGCCAGATGGCTGTAGTGGATAGATGAGGTGCTGTTCCTCAAGCTTTCGCTGTGGGTCACTGGAACAGTGCAGGAGACCATGGATCGAAAGATCAGCCTCAATGTGAACACAAGTTGAGATGGAGGGAGACTGGAAGATCAGGATTGACCTTCTGCACAGAGCGAAGATGCTCTGCAAATCGGTCTCCCAATCTGCGCTTAGTCTCCCCAATGTACAGGAGACCATACCATGAGCAGCGGATGTAGTATACTACATTGGTGATAGTACATGTGGACCACGTGTCTCACATGGAAGCTGTGTTTTAGTCCCCGGAGAGGTGCCAGAGGAAGGAGAGCAGCTGGTGGTGCTAACAGCGGAGTGGACCAAAGAATCCCAGAGGGAACGGTCCCTTCGGAATGCGGAGAGGGGAGGGGAGGGAAATATATCCTTGGTGGATGGGTCACGCTGCAGGTGACGGAACTTTCTACGGGTGATGTGTTGAATAGTGAGGGTGGTAAGTGAGGACCAAGGGGACCCTATCACGATTCCGCGATGGAATTTACATCAGTAACAGGTAACCCCCAATTTAGGACGCTTCTAGTTCATCGTTTTGATTTAACAAACATAATTTTTTAACACCTTTTTATCGATATACAACATTTAGTTTTGTTTTAATGACCAAAAAATTCGGCCTTTTTTTGCACATGCACAGTATATAGTGTATTTCGCGGTAAAATCGCAGTCGATAAGTTGTGGGGGTGGGGGAGAAAGAGATGGGGAGGGAAGGAGAGATGGTGGGGTGGTGGGGGGAGGGGGAGAGATAGGGTCGGGACCCAAGGTTGGGACCTGTGTGATAAAGAGATGTCATCATAAAGCCATGCCCCCAAAAGCAGCTGCCCCAGACTGCTAAGTTTAGCAGTTTAGGAAGATAGCCAGCCGGTCCCCAGCTTCAAAAAGTTGAGAAACAATGCTTTAGATACTAAATCTTGCCTATGTGAGTTATTTTGTGTGTTTTGTGTGTTATTTTAGTGGGTTTAAGGTCCAAACATTTTGTGAAAAGAATGCATCTCAGGTAATGGGACCATTTCGATTTAGGATGTTTCGATCTGAGTACCGTTTTTCAGGAACGCAACCCCATCCTAAATCGGGGGTTAGCTGTACTTGGATCTCAATTTGGAAATCTTGAAATTCGTGAGAGTTCAATGGAGGGCAAACTTTGTCTTATCTACTGGCCCATTCAACACTGACTGGAACAGCAGTTGTATTGTCAGGTATAGTTTTTGTTATAAAATAGGGCCCATTTTACCAATGCCATACTCGACCAATGATAACATTTACACCATGTGCTGTTCAGTGTGCAAGAGATGAATGGCAAAAGCTCATTTGAAGTCAGATTTCCAACAGCCGTGCCTCTTCATTTCAATGCAACTCACATCTGCTGAATTGAAATACTGTAATTATAACATTCAATTCCCACTGGAGTTTGTGGCATGGCTTCAAACTTTACAATAGAGTTTCTGTTGTAAACATATCTAGCAGAGAAAGCCAGCACTAAAGAAATTCACCAGAGAGGTAATCTACAGATATTCACCTACTGTTAAATAAAACTAGGCTAAAGCAATTACATTTTAAAGTTCATTAAAAATCCTACAGAATAACCAATAGAAACGTGAAATGCATTGTTGCACCTCTGCTTACCCGCAGGCACTGTTCCCACCCCGCTAAAAACAGCTGTCATCACCCCAACCCTGAAAAAACCTTCCATGGACCCACCCTACTCTCCAGTTTCCGCCCCATCTCCTCTTCTATTCCTCTCCCAAGGCCCAGGAATGAGTCATCACATCCGAGCTTCGCTCTTTCCTACCTTCCCTCTTTGAACCATTTGAATCCATCTTCTATGCTGCCCACAGCATGGAAACAGCCCTGGTCAATGTCTCCACTGACATTCTGAACATCTTGATCAGACCTCTCTGCCTCCTTGTCCTCCATGATCTCTCTGCTGCCTTCAACACTGTCGAGCACTCTATCCTCCTACACCGCTTCTTCTCTCAGCTCAATCTTTGCGGACCTGCCCTTGCCTGGGTCAAATTTCGCCTCTCCCACTATCTCCACTTTGTCACCACAAACGGTTTCTCATCCAGCCCTCGCAGTATAGTGTCCCCTCGTGCTCTGTCCTTGGCCCTCTCCTTTTCAACATTTATATCTTGGTGACATTACCTGCAGACATGGAGTCAACCCATGTATGTATGCAGATGACACCCAACCTTTTCTGCCTCCACCCTAGAAACTCGGTACCTTGCCAAGAAGTAGTTTGATCATTACTACGGGTATGTGGAAGATGGTTCCATTCTTTAAGACCATTCTTTAAGCTTAATCGTGTGGTCCACTTTCTCACAATGGTTAGAGCACTCACCTTACAAGAGTGAGACCTTGGAAAAATTTTCTTACTTCACATGCCTAATAATAATCCGTCCCAAAAAAACACAATAATAAAAATTGGTAATTTCAACTGTTTGTGGGACATTGCTGTGCGCAATTGACTGCTGCATTATGCCCACAAATATAAAGTCAATTCACTTTACAGTATATTTTGTGAAGCATTTTGAGACATCGATAAGATGTGAAAAACGCTATATGAAATGCAAGGATTATTATTATCTAATTCAAGATTCTGGTCCTCACCCTCAAAGCCCTCCGTGGACTTGAAGGAGTTCCAGAGGTTGGGGGCAGAGTGGCTGAAGGCTTGCCCACCAATTTATGGGGTGGGGGGTTTGGGGGCGTAGCCGTAGCCTGCTGAGCGGAGTGGGTGGACAAGTTGGTAGGAAGTTGGAGGTCGCAGAGGTAGGTGGGAGCATGGCCATGGAGGGCTTTGAAAATGACCAGGATCTTGAAATGTATGAGAAGCCATGTGTGTTGAGAAGCCAATGGAGCCGGGTGAGAGTGGGGGTGATGGAGTCACGGAGCCTGGTGCAGGAGAGGACACAGGCTGCAGAGTTCTGGATGATCTGCCGACAGTGGAGTTGGGAAGACTGACCATCAAGGAGTTTGCATAGTTGAGCCTAGATGTTATGGATGTATGAAGATCATGGGACTGCTGGGTTAGACAGTTACGGAGCCTGGGGAAATATTGCGGAAATGGAGGAAGGCATTCTGTCTTCGTGGGTCGTGGCACAGATGAGGGGTAAAAGAGACAGTTGAGTTTCAAAAAGACAACAAGGTTCCAGAGAGGCTCAGTGACGTGGAGTGTGCATTATTGGATGGTGACTCTCAGCACCTGAGGTATGGAGGGAATGACAGGAGCCAATCAGGAGGGCCTCTGTCCTGTTGACGTTAGGTTTCATCCAGGATTTGATGTCTGACAGACATTCTGTCAGGACAACAGTAGTCCTGGAGTTAAGGGTGGAGGCAAAAAGATAAAATACAGTAAAACTGAGACAGTACCCTGCATGCAGAGTGCTATATAAATGCAAGTTGTCGTTGTTACCATTACCTCAAGTATACAAATAAGATTATACCAGAATTGCTTTGCATGTTCTGTTTTCTTTAAGATGTCGGATTAAAATGGTTATACTGTACAACGATCCTCTCCAAGACAGTACTAGCTGGGGGCGCTATAAATTTCCAAGATACATTTGTAGCTGTTTTCTGAAAATGTAATTGACGTGTGAGGCGAAACACCTAATACAGAAGTGTTTAGACTGTCTGGAACTAAGAATTTCAGTTGTGTAAAAATAAAATATGAAATGCAGGCTTGAGTACAGGTAGACCCCGCTTAACGCCGTAGTTTGATTCTTGCAAAGTGCGACTTTAAACGAAAATAAGTTACGTGAATACATGTTTCCCATAGGAATGAATGTAAAAACTGGAGTTAGGTTCTTTTGAACATTTTTCGTCAACATCTTTGAAAAAATGAACATTATACTCGTTCACCGACTGTCTGCCCAGCTCACTCACTCGCTGCCATCTTGGCTGGTTTCATTCGCTGCTGGCCTGGCTCTCTCTCTCGCTGCCGGCTTGGCTCACTCCCAGGTCCTAGCGCCTTCGTGTCCCCTTTCCACCCGCGCGAATGATGTTATAGCGAACATCACAATGTTAAATGAATATACAGGTATCCCGCCCCAACCGTGGCCTTGCCAACCATGAAACTCACACATCCACAGTTTGCTAAATGTGACAACCGGCTGTTTTTCAGATTGGAGGGAAGTGAGCAGTGGTGTGCCACAGGGATCGGTTTTGGGACCATTGCTGTTTGTAATCTACATCAATGATCTGGACTTGGGTGTACGGAGTACAGTTTCCAAGTTTGCAGATGACACTAAGTTAGGGAGAATAGTAAACAGTGAGGAGGATAGTAGCCATCTGCAAGAGGATATAGACAAATTGGTAAAGTGGGCAGACACATGGCAGATGAAGTTTAATGCAGAGAAGTGTGAGGTGATGCATTTTGGGAGAAGAAATGAAGGGAGGCAATATAGGCTAGATAGTACAATTTTAAATGGTGTGAAGGAACAGAGAGACCTGGGGATTTGTGTTAGTGACTCGTTGAAGGTGGCAGGACAGGTAGACAAGGCTGTTAAGAAGGCATATGGGATACTAGGCTTTATAAATAGGGGTATAGAGTACAAAAGTCAGGAAGTGCTGACTAACCTCTATAGGACTTTGGTGAGGCCTCAGCTGGAATACTGTGTTCAATTCTGGTCACCACACTACAGAAAGGATGTGAAGGCATTGGAAAGGGTACAACGAAGATTTACTAGGATGGTGCCAGGATTGAGGGACTTCAGCTATGAGGAGAGGCTAGATAGGCTAGGGTTATTCTCTCTGGAGCAGAGAAGATTGAGGGGAGACCTAATAGAGGTTTATAAGATCATGAGGGGTTTCGACAGGGCAAATAGAGAAAAACTATTTCCACTTGTGGGTGAATCTGTGACTCGTGGTCACAGATTTAAAATAGTTTCAAGGCGCAGTAGAGGGGAGCTGAGGAGAATTTTTTTCACTCAGCGAGTTGTTCGAATCTGGAATGCATTGCCTGAAAAGGTGGTGGAGGCTGATTCGATAACAACTTTTAAAAGGGAATTAGATCTTTATTTAGGAAGAACGGGTCTATTAGGCTATGGGGAGCGGGCAGGGCAATGGGATTGAATCGCTCTTTTCAAAGAGCCGGCACAGACTAGATGGGCCGAATGGCCTCCTTTTGTGCCGTAAAATTCTATGATTCTATGATTCTATGAACCCTCACAAACCGCGTTTTGTGCATCCGCGATTTAAATGCACGGGTTTAAATTTTCAAATTTCACTCCTCCAAACAAGGGACCACATCCATCCGCCTATCAGTGTGTACTCATCTGCTCCGCGGTTCCTGCCTATCAGCATCTTTATTACCCCACGTGGTTTAGCTGCACTTGTGGATCTACAAGTACTGTGTGTGTGAGAACAGCTAGCATATAGCACTAGGACCCAGTCGCTATGTTGCAGTCAACCAGCGACAACGCTTCTCTCGGGATTAAGGTAAATACAGTAACATGCATTTATTGTCACTTCTCCGCAGCCTAGCTCGTAAGTTTGGGAGCATTGGTTGTCAGCATCTGCAGATCTCTCTCTCTGTAAGTTCTCTTCCCCCCCCTCCCCCACCCCCTCCTTCTCTCTCACCTTCTCCAACCCCCCCAGCCCTCCGTGTCACTCCCCCAGCCCTCCTTGTCATCCCTCCACCCTCTGTGTCAACCCCCACCCTCTGTGTCACCCCCCCCAGCCCTCTGTGTCACCCCCCCCCAGCCCTCTGTGTCACCCCCCAACCCCCCAGCCCTCCTTGTCATCCCTCCACCCTCTGTGTCACCCCCCCCCCAGCCCTCTGTGTCACCCGCCCCAGCCCTCCGTGTCATCGTCACCCCAGCCCTCCGTGTCTCTCTCTGTGGCGGATTGCTGCAGATCCTGTCAGCCAATGTGCCCAAACTTACTCCCCCTATCCCCATGTATGTTATAACTGTATGCGTTTTTTTGTGTTTAGTTTTACTGAACGTGAACGTATCCCCATGTTTGCCATAGGGCCCTGCATTTTCCAACCACAATTTTTCCAACCACGAAGGTTTACAGTAACGTATCCCCCGTGGTTGGGAAGGGGTACCTGTATGTTCCCAATTTATCAGTAACGTAATAATGTGAAGCGGGGCAACATTAAGCGGGGTCTACCTGTACAGTGGTGTGGCCTACTTCATAGCATGTTGGTGGGGAAGATTGGGGAACAAACAAATATTTGTAAATGCTAGTCTGGAGGCTGTCTATACCAGTCAGACTTGTGCTCATAGTGAGAAAGCTAGCAGTTGGCAGGGAAGCATTGTTGCTCCAAACTTGATGGGGAATGTTTCCAAGTATGGTTGCATGGTGTGTATTGTTAAGTTCCCTCTCCTCGCATCATAATCATCATAGAGTAAAGGTACTGTGTTGTCATCAGTTGGTGGTTCAAATGGATTTTCACGATCCCATGGCATTAATTAGAAAAGGGCACAATCATAAGAACATAAGAAATAGGAGCAGGAGTAGGCCATTCGGCCCATCGCGCCTGCCCCTCCATTCAATCATGGCTGATATTCTACTCTTACTCCAGCTACCTGCCTTACCCCCATATCACTTAATCCCTTTATAAATGAAAATCAAATACAAGGATTTCATTTTTGTTTGTTTGCAACCATAAATCAATGCTGTTTTACTTATCTTACTGCTTTATGCAGTCAGAGGGTTTAGAGGACCTTGTTTGGCATCACCTCCTGGTCTTTTGTTTTTTGAGGTGAATCTGTTGTTGTGTAAGAAATGTTCAGAGCCTTTGTCACAACAAGCGACTCATGGATTTTAGCCCTTGATCTGATCTCCCACTGACGGCTTTTTGGAGTGAGTTCCATTATTGTGTGGCTCAAAGCACTGGATGAATATCTCTGTGAAGAAGAAAACTGATGGTTGTCATTCCACTTGGCATTGCTTAGCAGCATTTTCAGCATAGTCCAGTGAACTCCCACTTGTTAAAATAGATTACATTGGAGTGAGTGACTTTTGTGAGATGTAACAAGGGGGGGAGAGGAAACAATCTGAATGAAATATCAAGCATTAGAATAACATAATAACCCTTGAATTTGATATAGCGCTTTTCACATCTTCTTGATGTCTCAAAGCGCTTCACAGAATATACTGAAAAGTGAATTGACAGTATGTATGTGGGCGAAGTGCAGCAGCCAAATGAGCATAACAGGTTCCCACAAACAGTTGTGGATTGCATGACCAATTTATTATTGGGTTTTTTCTTGAGGGATTATTATCAGGCGTGTGCAGTAAGGAAACTTACCCAAGATTTTGCCCTGCCTGGAATTGAACCCAGGTCTTGCACTTGTAAGGCAAGTGTTCCAACCACTGAGCGACAGGATAAATAGTATTAGAAGCAGTAAATGACAAATTTGGCAGTGGCACCTCCCAATAGCCCATATCATCACTTAAATTTAGACTAAAAAAATCGGATTCAGATTTTGAAAATGGCTTAGGAAAAATTAATTAATGAAACGTGGGCATAAAGAATGCTTGAGCTTATTTGCCCTCATTTCACACAACTGCTCTCACAAGCATTTCTAGCACAAGATAGAGAATGGTGATCGGCTAGGTGAGTGTTAACCCTGACACCATGAGAGCAAATATGGACTCTTAACACAAACTTCAAATTTGGGTTGCCCTGAATATATTTAGCTGATCAGGATCCAAAACCACCAATATATTTTATATCGTTAGATCAAGGCAATTTTTTTTTAAAGATTAGCATGTCTTTGATATTTCTAACTCAAAAAACTTTGGATTTAAGGTTGGGAATAACCACAAACCAAATTCTTTCTCTCGTTGTTTCTCATATCCAGACATGGTATTGGTTATATCTTTCTTTCACTGCTATAAATTATTTAAAACTTATGAAACATGCCAGTTTTATCTCTGAATCAAAAGGCCTTTTTTTATATAAAGCATTTGATCCACGTTGCTGTTTAAAGCCATACTTGACCCATAAATTTGAAAGCACAACTCCAAACGTTGGATGATATTCTTAAGCAGAAGTTGGTGTCGTACTTAAAATATTGAACTGGAGTTGGTAAAATATTGTATACTGATTACTGGATAAGCTTTACTGTACTCTACCATCGTTCAGGATCACTCCAGTTTCAGTACGCTCACAAATGAAAAGATTTTCTGCTGCTTTTTTAATTGAATGTCTTTTTTTCCCCCTACAGCTGTCTAAATCTCTTGACAGAAGTGTAGCGTTATGCTAGTCAACCATTAGCACTGACACGGAAACCACAGCCGCTTCCAGAATGCCTGTTCAAGCGTCGCAGTGGACAGAATTCCTTTCTTGTCCCATTTGCTACAATGAGTTTGATGAGAACGTGCACAAACCCATCAGTTTGGGCTGTGGGCATACTGTCTGCAAGACCTGTCTGAACAAACTACACCGCAAAGCATGCCCTTTTGATCAGACTGCCATTAACACAGACATCGATGTTCTTCCTGTGAATTTTGCACTTCTTCAGTTAGTTGGTGCGCAGGTAAATGATGTTTGTAATATCTAAAATGCTAATGTTATCATTCTATAACTTTAATTATATCTCTGGTGCATTCATAGCTTGAGCCACGAGACCTTGGTTGCAAAAGTATTTAAACTGAAATTTGAATATACAATTGTTTAATTGACTTTGCTTTAATTAACGGTGCCTTGAAAAGATAAAGGAATATTAATTCTTTAGCAGGACGGTTCAGAAACCTGAATAAGCTTGGATCATGGAGAAAATGTTTGGTGTAATTAACATTGACCTTTGTTGTGCAAATCAAAGATAAAACAAGTTTGTAAATTATTATTTGTTTAATAATGGAATTTCCTTGTGAAGTTTGTTATTGTTGAGATATGACACCCTGGATATCAAATTAGCAGAACATTTGTCGTAAGTATTGTATTTCTGGTTGAATGATTGTTGATTAATTGTTGTGCACATTTACTTGCAGCATCATGCACCAGATGCTAATTCAGTAACCAGGGATAACATGAGCACTTGGTTAAACAAGGAGTTTGTTTAGAATGACCTGACCCAGGAATTATACATAGCTGCAATATTCTTTCCTACAGCCGAACAGTTGTGAGCAGGAAACTAAATCATAACTGAAATCCTCTTACAAGGGCTTGAGTAAATAACTGGGGCCAAACAAGATTCTTGAAGTTGGAGCTGAGATGGGAGCACTTTCAGGCATATTCCCCCGCCCCTGCCTCTGTAAAGAACTGTTACTTAAATAACAACAACAAAAAAAGAAATTACATTTTATAATGCCTTTCACGTCAAGAGGACATCCTTAGGCGCTGGACAGTTACTGCTTCAGACCCGGGCTGAGGAAAGTGTGGGGGGAGGGAAGGAGTTGCCGATGGGTCCATCGAAGAGGAGAGTCTTGAGGCGAGACTTGAAGGAGGCCAGGGAGAGGGCATGGTGGAGGAACTGTGGGATGGAGTTCTAGAGGTTGGGGAAAGAGTGGCTGGAGGGCTTTAAATGTGAGGACCAGGATTTTAAATTGGATTCTCTGGATGATGGGAAGTCAACGGAGTCGGGTAAGGATGGGGGAGATGGGGTCACGGAGTTTGGAACGGTAGAGGACATGGGCCGCAGAGTTCGGGATTATCTGCAGCCTGTGGAGGGAGAAATTAGGAAAGCCGACCAGCAGGGCATTTGCATAATCGAGCTGGGATGCAATGAAGGTGTGGATGAGTGTTTCAGCGGCTTTGGGGGTGAGGTATTGGCGGAGGAAATAATACTTAAAAGATACTTAACATGCAGAAAATCATTCATAACCAATCTTATGTTTACAGCTTCACCTTTAGCTTTCCACTGGGCATTCTCCCAGCTGGCATCCATCCATTATCATCAAGGGTACCAAACTTCAGGCATACTAATCAATGTGTTTATTACTGTCTGTTAAGTTCTTTTGCTCAATCTATGTGTTCAATATTTTGGGGTCATCGCATTAACTGTATATCAGCTTTGGTACCTCCTGTGTTCTGAGTGTTCATTGACTTTCTGGTTGATTTTGCTTCTGCATATAATTTATGTACAATACATGATTCTAACTGTTGACCACAAGTATTGTGTCTTTTAGCTGTGATACGCATTTCTAAAAAGAACCAATCTTGGCAGCAAACACTGTCTCATTTGAGAGTGAGGGGAGTGGGGGGCGTGAATGGAGGAGAAAGGTATCAGCTTGTATTAGAATTTGTCAGTTTAACAAGTTTATCTTTGTCTATGTTTAGGTCCCAGACCAGCAGACAGTCAATCTGAGTAACTTGGCTGAAAATAAACATTATGAAATTGCAAAGAAGTGTGTGGAGGAGCTGGCTCTCTACTTGAAACCTCTTAGTGGAGGAAAAGGTTTGCCATACAGTGTTACATTTATAACCATAGAGAGTCACATTTTTTTCAGCTGTTTTTTGATTACTGGGAAATGTGCTTGTCAGAGTCTTCATACATGTTAAATCCATTTATAAACATGGTATTCCGGATCATCATATTGGCATATTTAATTCTTTCAGTACATTTAAAATTATAATTTTGGCCATTACCATCATAGGAAAGTGGTAAACCTTGACTTAAGGTTTGGCTAATTATGTTCGAATCCAGGCAGGTCAGGGCGAAACCTTGGGCAAGTTTCCTTACTCCACACGCCTAATAATAATCCCTCCAAAAACCACAATAATAAAATTAGTCATTTCAATCCACGACTGTGTGTGTGGGACACTGGCTGCCGCGTTTCGCCCACAAATATATAAGTCAATTCACTTTACAGTATATTCTGTGAAGCGCTTTGAGACGTTGATAAGATGTGGAAGCGCTGTATCAAATGCAAGGATTATTATTATTATTCTGCTCTGATACCGAGGTGCGAACGCTAATTGGTTGGATGATGAGGATCATTTATGTGCTGTATTTCCTTATTGTATGTTTCAATTTCTCATTGCTGCAAACATCAATGAATTGGTTGTTACTAAAATCAGATTATTCTAGAAAGAAAATAAAAATACAAAGTAAGTTAGCAAGGAGATGCTTATTCACTAAATATTTTCTTTTCTGAACAATCCATCGACTGATTTGATCATTATAATTATTACATTAATTTTATTTGCAATTCTCTTGCCATCTTGTGAAACAGATGATCTATGTATTGGGTTACTCTGGTGAGGCCCACATGCTATTTATTCCCTTGGGTTTCCTGGTGTGTACACTTTGTGTCCAGTAAATCCTTCTTTAGTACATCTTTTTCACTCTTAAGAACAATGCATCTGTAATCAATATTGTTGATTAGCATTTAATTAATTACATTTTATTTAATGTATTTTCATTTATTAAATTATTTCTTTAATATATGATAATAAACTTGTAATAATAAAAATCCCTCAAATCCTCTGTTCCACAGTCGGCGGCTATGCCTTCAGCCACTACTCCCCAAGGCTCTGGAACCTCCTCCCTCCCTCCCTCCCTCCCTCCCTCCGCCTCACCCCCTCCTTTCCTATTTTCAGGTCGCGCCTGAAGACTTTTCTGTTTGACCGTGCTTTTGGTCACCTTTTTCTCCCTCCCACTGGCTCGGCCCCAGGATCCGCTTTGCGAAGTGCTCTGAGTCACCATCTGGCATGGAGGGTGCTATATAAATCCAAGTTATTATTTTTGTAATAATTCCTGAGTAATAAAGTGAAATATGTTTCTTGACATAGAATGATAAATAATCCTGATTTTCACTTTTTCAAACTTTGGGTCTGATATGGATAATCACTTTTTAATGATAATTTCAATAGATTTTGATTGGAGTCGAAAGATTAAAACCCCCAAATATAGTCAATTACTTAAAATAAGACTAGTTTGTTGTAAGTTTAATATTATCAATGCTTAAATCTTTGTGCTTATGTATTTCCAGTTGTGATCAGCTGAGAAATGTATTTTGTTGTTTGAAAGAAATTTCCGTATACCCAAAAGGTGCGCATGTGATACTGGTTATTTTAGTTTAAGCAATTTTGATCAGTTGGCTTTTTCCTTTGTATTTAGGTGTTGCAAGTTTAAATCAAAGTGCACTGAGTCGGCCAATGCAGCGGAAATTGGTTACCTTGGTTAACTGCCAGTTGGTAGAGGAAGAAGGTCGTGTTCGGGCAATGCGAGCAGCAAGATCGTTGGGTGAAAGGACAGTTACTGAGCTCATTCTGCAGCATCAGAACCCCCAGCAGCTATCAGCCAATTTGTGGGCAGCCGTTAGAGCCAGAGGTTGCCAGTTTTTGGGGCCAGGTAGGACATGATACTTATTCACAGTTGGATAACATGGATTAGTAATTTTTAGGGAATTATGTGATTCTTCTGTTGTGATTTTTCTGTTGTGTTCTGTTCTGTTGCTCCTGCATATGGCTAAGCTGTACAGGCTTTACCTCAATTTTTTAAAATATAAATGAACGTCTGAGGAACACAGGAATGTTTGCCATTCTCCCTGCTGTGGCATGGCTATAACTGACACCTGTGGTAAACTTCCACAAACATCTAGGGAAAACAATAACAACAACAAAATTGCACTTATACAGCGCCTTTCATGTCAGGAGGACGTCCCAAAGCACTGCTCGGGATCCTAGCAGGGGGCGGAGGGGGGGAGAGGGGGAAGAGTTAGTTGGAGAGCTGAAGGTGCGGTCGAAGAGGAAGCCCGGCCTTGAAGGAGGAAAGGGAGGAAGCGAGGGGGAGGGGCTGTAGGATGGAGTTCCACAGTGTGGGAGCAGAGAGGCTTAAAGCCCGGCCACCAGTGGTTGGGGGGTTAGGGTGGTGGGCGCAGAGCAGGCCTGAGGCTGCTGAAGTGAAGGTGCGGGGAGGCTGGTAGGGAGACAGCAGGTCGGAGGGGGCAAGGCTGTGAATGGCCCTTGAAAGTGAGGACAAGGATCTTGAATTGGATCCTCTGGGGGATGGGGAGCCAGTGGAGATGGGCGAGGGTGGGAGTGATGTGGTCGCGAAGCTTGGTACAGGAGAGGACACAAACTGCAGAATTCTAAATGATCTGCATCCTGTGAAGAGAGGAGCTGGGGAGGCCGACGAGGAGAGAGTAGTCGAGCCTGGAAGTGATAAAGGCTTGGATGAGAAAACCTCCCAACAAGTCACGGGAAAGCTTCGACAACAACTTTTAAGCCGATTCGATAATGACTTTTAAAAGAGAGGTGGATGGTTATTTAGGGAGAGCAAGTTTGCGGGGTGATGGGGAGAGAGAGAGCCAGGGAGTGGGATTGACTTTGAATAACTCTTTTCAAAGAGCCGGCACAGACACGATGAGCCGAATGGCCTCCTTTTGTGGTGTAAAATTCTATGATTCTATGAAAGCTGTACCTCCATAGCATGTGTTCCTCGTGCTCTCCGCACAGCAATATCCTACACACAAGCATGAAGTAAACCACTACCTTTATCTGGGGGATTATTGGCCAGTACAGCATGACAAATCCACAGAACACCCCACTGCATAAAGTAAATTCCTTCTAATTTCCCCTTTGCTCTTCTATGCAGGCCCAGCCAGTGTGTGCTGAGGGCTCTCATCTACCCAGTATTGACACACACATAAAGGGGAGATGCTCTGTATGTCGAAGTTTAATGCAATTCGAGATTTCTATTAGAGTAAAAGCCCGTTTATCTGGCACCCTCGGGACTCGGCCAATGCCAGTTAAACGGCATGCCGGATATTCGGGCAGATCCGACGCCAAAAACCCAACACAAAAAAAATTAACTTGTTTTAAACATACCATATTAATATTAGACGAAATAATAACAGAATATTGTATGGATACTAGGGAACGGCGATTAATCGGTTTTTCGATTAAACCCGATATGATTTTCAGATCGGTGTGCCGATATGGTGATTCTAAAAAAACTGTTATATCGAGAGATTCGATTTTAAAAATATACATAGATATATTTTTAATATCGTTCCTGGCAATATATCAATATTGTTGGTATTATCAGTGTAATGCGATCTTTTCCAGCTTACCTTGTCGCCGGCATTGCAACCTCCTAGATCTAGAGCATGGAATGCGCGTACATTCGGTGCGCGCGCACAATTAACGGGCGCGCACATTCGATGCGCGTGCACACTTTACTGTGTATACTCGACGTGAGTCGTGGCGTCTTAACAAAGTCGCATCGCTGAAGATTGTAGTTTGAAAATTTACCTTTCTCATCATGGTGAAAAGAAGCCCCGTATGGGACACTTTGAAAACAATGCAGTCAGTAATGGTGTGTATAGATGTACAGTTTGCAAGGTCTTGGTTAAGACATCTGATTCGAGCACGAGCAACCTGCGACAACACATTAAGCAGCACCACCCCGCCCAGCACGCTGCCCTCAGAGCGAAATCATTGTCGACAACAGCAGGAAGTCGAACCAGCGCTTCGGAGAAAGCGACAGGTAGTGGGGCCAGTGCAACTCAAACAATTCCTGCTTTATTTAAGAGGAGAACATTGTACCAGAGAGGGGACAAAAAGTGGCAAAGTATCACGAACGCTGTCACTTTTTGCATAGCAAAGGAGAGCTTGCCAATGGAGAAGGACATTAATTCAGACTTCAGACTACATAAAAATAAGTGGCATTTTGTGGCTGTAAGTGTTATTTTTGTGTGTGAGAGAGTTAGAAGCCAGATTAGCACTGCTTCTATGTGTGTGTCTAGTCAGACACACACAGCAGTGATAATCTGTCTTCTAACTCTAACAGTCAGACTGTCTGTCTCTCTCTTTTCTATTGTAATAGATCTCATTTACACGTGGACATTACATGCTAGTTTCAAGCAAGAAATGGAGGAGAATAAATCTCTAGATTTTGTTTTTGGTGTGTTTGTGTTCTATTTTGTATTTAGAGAAGGAGGGAGAGAAGGAGAGGGTGAAAGGAGGGAGAGAAGGAGCGAGGGGAAAGGAGGGAGAGAAGGAGAGAGGAAGAGAGGAGAGGGAGGGAGGGAGAGGGGGAAAGGAGGGAGAGAAGGAGCGAGGGGAAAGGAGTGAGAGAAGGAGAGAGGCGAGGGAGGGAGGGAGAGAAGGAGAGGGGGAAAGTTGGGAGAGAAGGAGAGAGGAAGAGAGGAGAGGGAGGGAGAGAAGGAGAGGAGAGGGAGGGAGAGAAGGAGAGAAGGAGCGAGGGGAAAGGAGGGAGAGAAGGAGAGAGGGGATGGAGGGAGAGGGGGAAAGTTGGGAGAGAAGGAGAGAGGAGAGGGAGAGAAGGAGAGGGGGAAAGGAGGGAGAGAAGGAGCGAGGGGAAAGGAGGGAGAGAAGGAGAGAGGGGAGGGAGGGACAGAAGGAGAGAGGGGAGGGAGAGAAGGAGAGAGGGGAGGGAGGGAGGGAGAGAAGGAGAGGGGGAAAGGAGGGAGAGGAGACAGGGAGGAGGGAGAGGAGACAGGGAGAGTGGAGGGGGAGGGAGAGAAGGAGAGGGGGGGAGGGAGAGAAGGAGAGAGGGAAAGGAGGGAGAGAAGGAGAGAGGAGAGGAGGGAGAGAAAGAGAGGGGGAGGCAGGGAGCAAACAACATTGTATAATTCAACAGACCTTGACACCAACATTACAAACTTCCTGGACCTAGAGCACGCATTTCGAAATGTGCGTGCACCGCGACTGCGCGCGCATCGTCAGTGCGGACGCACCGTCAATGCGCACGCACCGCGACTGAGTGCGCACCATAAATGCGCGCGCGCCATCAATGCACGTGCACTTCGAATGCACGCGCATGCGCAGTATAAAAACTCGATAGATCGGTTTAAGCAGGTATGAGCAAACCGATATATCCATATCCGGAAAAATCCCATATCGCCGTTCCCTAATGGATACTTACCAATAAAGCAATAAATATTGATTACAGTCTACAAATGCAGCACACAATCACAAAGCAAACTTCTGCAACGGCGGACTGTAGTGCCTTAAAGCGGTACTGCCGTTTTTACCTATTATTTCCTTTCTCTCCCTCCTTTCCTCTCTCTCTTTCACACACACACTCAGTCAGTCTGGCATATCAATGGCTCCAAACCCAACCCTCCTCTACTCCTCTCATTTTCCATCTAAATTAATCAACTCACCACCCCCCCCTACCCTCTCTCTCTCCTGCCTCTCTCTCCTTCTCCCACCCCATCCCCCATCAAAACAGTGTCTAAACCCACAATACCGTCAGGCAATGCAGTATCCATCAGAGAGAAGAGGGACAGAAAGAAAAGGGAAGAGATAGAAAGAGAGAGGGAGAGATAGAGAGGAAGGAAGGAGAAGGAGAGAGAAAAAGGAGGGAAAACAGTGCGCATTTAAGACTAAAAACCGGAAGTGCCACTTAGATCTAGATTCAGATCTAATCGTACTGTACTCTCCTGCGACAATCGACTCATTAAATGCGCCACCGCGATTGTGCCGGATAAGATCAGTTGATCGAATGGGGACCCATTTTTTGAGGTGCTGGTTATACGGAAGTTACAGTTAATCAGGTCACGGATAAACGGGCTTTTACTGTATATGCAAATGTTAACTTGCTGCAATGCAGTACTGTATGTAATGACTGTTTTATAGCTTTTGTTAATTATTTTTCTACTTGAGCACAAATGCTTTTGTTTTGCTTTCCAATCTGTTGCCAGCTATGCAGGAAGAAGCTCTGAAACTGGTCTTACTTGCATTGGAAGATGGGTCAGCGCTCTCGAGGAAAGTGCTGGTTCTCTTTGTTGTTCAGAGGCTTGAACCACGGTTCCCTCAGGCATCTAAAACTAGTATTGGGCATGTGGTCCAACTCTTGTACCGTGCTTCATGTTTCAAGGTATGGCATTCATCCGTGTTTAACCATTTTTGTCCAGCTTGTTTGTTTTTAGCAACTGAAGTTATCCATAATATTACATTTTCAAATGATTTGAATTGTATCATTTCAAACTTTTTTTGCTCCAATGGGTTTCTATTTGTTTATTAGCCTGCACCTTACAAATGTTTTTTAAATTGTATTATTCTACTGGAGATTTTTAAAGTAAAGTAGTTGGTCATTTAAACCCTGGTCCAAAACTCCCGGGATAACTTTCCGACATGAAGGACCCTGTACAAGTGTAATTTGTTGTTGTTGATGATCTGATAGAGAGTGCCATTCTTCAGCATCTTTGTGCTTGTCTTTGTTTATTTTGCTGCTCTGAAAGTTGGCAACCGGTACATCTCATATCTTTCAATCTCTATATTGGTGGGTTCATTCAGGCTCTGCATATTCATTATATCATCCAACCACCTTCTCTTGATCTCCTGCCATTAATGTTTCCAGACAGTTATAAGCCTAACAACTTTTCCTGAATCTCATGCATATTATGAGCTATCGTCCCATCCAAATCTGCCTCATCACTTCGGATCCTCTAACTGGTTATTTATCTTGTCCTGTGGATTTTTGATATCAATTTGCGGCACAATAACTCAGAACACTTCAATCTACTTATTAAGCTTGATAAATGTGTTTAAAATTGTGATGGGTTCAGAAAATTTAGAGATAAGTTGTCTACCATGTTGAAAATTGAAGAAAAGTGGACAATCGCTTTAAACTATGGCAATCACATGTGAAGGAGGAAAGAACTGAAGGATTTCTAAAGGAAGTGCAAAGGCACATGAGAATTGAAATTATTCAGAGTTATTGGATTAATGTGCCAATGGAATTTCATGGAACGTTCTGTGGACCAACGGTCTATTCTCTAAAGGTGCTAACTAAATATTCTGGGACCAATCTTCATATCTATGCAGTACTGTTGACCATACTTGACCAACTGGTTCATTACCACAATGATTTTACAGTAAATCCTCATGTTAGGCTTTTAGGAAAGGGAACACAGAATTAGAAGTGAGAAAACCACAAATTGTGTACGTGAGAAAAATTATTTTCAATATCTGCTTCTACATTTCTTTCCTGTCTCTCACTTCCCCATAATGGCAGTTCAGCAATCTTTGTTCGATGCTAAAAATTTGTTTTCATTCTATCAAGTTAAATTAGCTTTTAATCCAGTATAGAAATCAGAATAAAATCATAGAATTATAGAATTTTACAACACAAAAGGAAGCCATTTGGCCCTTTGTGTGTGTGCCGGCTCTTTGAAACGAGTTATTCAAAGTCAATCCCACTCCCCAGCTCTCTTCCCCATAACCCCGCAAACCCATCCTCCCCAAATAATCATCCACCTCTCTTTTAAAAGTTGTTATCACATCGGCCTCCAACACCTTTTCAGGCAATGCATTCCAGATTCCAACAACTCGCTGCGTAAAAACATTTCTCCTCATCTCCCCTCTGCTTCTTTTAGAAACTATTTTAAATCTGTAACCTCGAGTCACTGACATACCTACCAATAGAAACAGTTTTTCCCTGTTTACCCTATTGAATCCATCATGATTTTGAAAACCTCTATTAGATCTCCTCGTTCCCTTCTCTGCTCCAATGAAAATAATCCTAGCCTTTCCAGCCTTTCCTCATAACCCAAGTCACTCATTCCTGGTACCATCCTGGTCAATCTCCTCTGCTCCCTTTCCAATGCCTTAACATCCTTCCTGAAGTGTGGTGCCCAGAACTGAACACAACACGATAGCTGAGGCCTAACCAGTGTTTTACACAGGTTAATCATAAATTCCTAACTTTTGTACTCTATGCCCATATTTATAAAGCCTAGTATCGCGTATGCTTTTTTAACAGCCTTATCTACCTGTGCTGCCACCTTCAAAATTTACTTACATGAAGGCCCCCCCAGCTCTGGTCCCAACCTTGGGACGTTATTGTATTCTTTGAAGCGCTTTGAGACTTCGATAAGATGTGGAAAGCGCTATATAAATGCAAGGATTATTATTATCAGCCTATATTGCCTCTCTTCATTCTTCCTCCCAAAATGTATCGCCTCGCACTTCTCCACATTAACCTTCTTCTAAGGCACAGTCGAAGAGGAAGGTCTTGAGACCAGCCTTGAAGGAGGAAAGGGAGCAAGCGAGGCGAAGGGATTGCAGGATGGAGTTCCAGAGTATGGGAGCAGAGAGGCTGAAAGCATGGCTGCCGATGGTTGGGTGGTTCGGGCGGGGTTTGTGAAGCAGGCCAGAGCCCGCTGAACAGAGGGTGTGGGCAGGCTGATAGGGAGACAGCAGGTCAAAGAGATAGGCAGGGGCAAGTCTGTGAATGGCCTTGAAGGTGAGGACGAGGATCTTGAATTTGATCCTCTGGGAGATGGGGAGCCAGTGGAGGCAGGCGAGGGTGAGAATGATGTGGTTGCGGAGCCTAGTACGGGAGAGTACACAAGCTGCAGAATTCGGAATAATCTGCAACTTGTGAAGGGAGGAGCTGGAAAGGCCGACGAGGAGAGAGTTCCTGTAGTCGAGCCTAGATGTGATGGAAGCGTGGATGAGTGTTTCAGCAGCATGGGGGTGGTGAGGTAGTGGCGGAGTCTAGCATTGTTGTGGAGGTGGTGGAAGGCTGTACCGGTCATGGCCCGAATTCGGGGGAAGAAAGATAGTTTGATAGAACAACCGTTCACCGCAACTCTGCTTTCTGTCTCCCAACTAGTTTTGTACCCATGCTGCCACTGTCTCTTTAATACCATGGGCTTCTATTTTCCTTACAAGTCTCTTATGTGGCATTTTTCAAATGCCTTTGAAAACCCATATCAACTACATCAACTGCACTACCCTCATCCACCCTTTCTGTTAGCTCATCAAAAAACTCAAGATTGGACTATAACAAATCCGTTCTGGCTGTCCTTTATCAATCCATGTTTTTCCAAGTGAAGATTTATTTTGTCCCGAATTATAGTCTCCAGAAGTTTCCCCACTACTGACTGTCCCAGGTTTGTCCTTCTGCCCCTTTTGGTACAGGGGAGTAACATTAGCAACCTTCCAGTCTTCTGGCACCAAGGAAGATGTGTCCAAGGAAAATTGTGGCCAGAGCCTCTGCTATTTGCTCCCGTACTTCCCTCAGTAATCTAGGATGCATTCCGCCCAGGCCGGGCGACTTATCTAAAAGAGCACCATCAACCATTTTAGTACTTTTATACTCTATGTTTATACTTATCCTATCCAATTCTATACCTTCTCCTCCGGTACTGTGACATTGGCTGCATTCTCTTTTTTTGTGAAGACAGATCAAAGTACTCATTCAGTACATCAACCATGCCCTCACAACAAGATTTCCGTCTTGGTCCCTAATTGGCCCCACCCTATCTTTGACTAACGTTTTATTCTTGATATGCTTATAAAATACTTAGGGTTCCGTTTAACGTTGACAAGATGGAAGCTATAGTCTTTGGCTCTCTTCGTCGTCTTCAAACCCATAGCTCTCACCTCCTCCACCTACCCGACCTGCCCCTAAAACTCTCCGAACCTGTACGCAACTTAGGTGTCAGGTTCGACCCCCAATTATCCTTCCTCCCACACATTTGATCCCTCACCAGCTTTCTTCCGTCTCTGACATATCACCCGTCTCTGCCAATATCTCACCCCAAAAGCTGCTGAAACCCTGGTCCATGCCTCTCTGCTGGACTATTCCAGCGGCCTCTTTGCTAATCTCCCCCTCTGCCACCATTCATAAAATCCAGGTTATTCAAAAGTCTACTGCCCGCATTCTCACCCAATCCAAACTGTGCTCCCCGATTACCCTAGTCCTTGCCAGACTTACCAGGCTCTGTGTCTTGGAGCGGATCAATTTCAAGCTCCTCACAGTTGTATTCAAATCCCTCCACTCCTCTGCACCCCTCTCCCTCTCTAAACTCTTCTCTCCTCACAACAGTATCCGTTGCCTTCGCTCCACCGGCTCTACCGCTCTGGCCTCCTCCTTGTCCCCTGAATCCTCCACTCCACCATTGGCGGCCATGCCTTCAACCACTATACCCAGAGTTCTGGAACTTCCTTCCTCACTCCCTGTGCGTCGCCCCCTCAATTTTCAGGTCACGCCTAAAGACTTTTCTTTTCGACCACGCTTTTGATCATCTTTTTCCCCCTCCCCCTGACTCAGCCCCGGAATCCATTATTGGGAAGCGCTCTGAGATCCTGTCTGTCGTGGAGCGTGCTATATAAATCCAAGCTGTTGTTGTTACCACCCGCTAATCTTGCATAATCTCTTTGCCCCTCTTATTTCCTTTTTCAGTTCTCCTCTGTACTTCCTATATTCTATTTGGTTGTCTTCTGAATTTTGGGCCTGACAATTGACAAAGCCTCCTTTTTCTATTTTATTTTAGTCCCAATTTCCTTAGTCATTCAGGGAGGTTTGGATACCTTAATTTTTCCCTTTGTGCGAATGTATTTGTTCTATCTCTGAACTATGTCCTCCTTGAAGACTTCACACAGCTGTTTTACCTGCCAATCTTTCTTTCCAGTCCACCTTGGCTAGGTACCTTTTTAACTCACTGAAATTAGCCTTCTTCTAGTTGAGTATTTTCACCTTTGATTGTTCCTTGTCCGTTTCCATAAGTATTCTGAATCTAATGATGTTGTGATCAATATTGCCCAGGTGCTACTGGCTGATATCATCAACCAGTCCCTCTCCACGGGATCAGTCCCTGCCCCCCTCAAAACTGCTGCCATCACCCCCCTCCTTAAAAAACCCTCCCTAGATCCCTCAAACCCTAGCCACTACCACCCTATTTCTAAACCTGCCCTTCCTTTCAAAAGCACTGGAACGCGTTGTTGCCAACCAACTCCGTGCCCACCTCTCCTCCCACTCCCTCTTCGAACCCCTCCAGTCCAGTTTCCACCTTGCCCACAGTACAGAGACTGCGCTTGTGAAAGTCACAAACGATGTCCTCTCTATCTGTGACCAAGGTTCCTTCTGCCTCCTTATCCTCCTGGACCTGTCCGCTGCGTTCGACACAGTCGACCACACCATCCTCCTCCACCACCTGTCCTCCGCCATCCACCTCAGTGGGACCGCACTCGCCTGCTTCCAGCCCTACCTCACAAACCACCAGCAGTACATCTCCACAAATGGCTTTTCCTCCCGCTCTTACCCAGTTACCTGTGGGGTACCCCAGGGATCCATCCTTGGCCCCCTCCTCTTCCTCATCTACACGTTCCCTCTTGGGGATGTGATCCACAGACATGGGGCACACTTCCACATGTATGCGGATGACACCCAACTCTATTTCTCCACTTCACTTTGTGACCCCCAGTCCCCTGATGTTCTGTCAGCTGCCTGTCAGACATCAGGAGCTGGATGAGCGCAAATTTCTTGCAGCTGAATGTTGACAAGACGGAAGCCATACTCTTTGGCTCTCGTCAACGTCTCCATTCACACGGCTCTCACCTCCTCCACCTTCTCGGTCTCCCCCTGAAACTCTCCCAACCTGCGCGCAACCTTGGCATCAGTTCGACCCCCAACTGTTCTTCCTCCCCCATATCCGGTCCCTCACCAGCACTGCCTTCTTCCAACTCCAACGGATCGTCCGTCTCTGGCAATACCTCACTCCAAAAGCCGCTGAAACCTTGGTTTACGCCTTCATCACCTCACGGCTGGACTATTCAAACGCCCTCCTCGCCAGTCTCCCCTCCACCACAATCCATAAAATCTAACTCACCCACAACTCTGCCACCCACATACTCATCTGCACCAAACTTCACTCCCCCATTACCCCATTACCACAGTCCTTGCCAGACTTCACTGGCTCCCTATCCCAGAGAGGATCGACTTCAAGATCCTTGTTTTCAAATCCCTCCACTCCTCTGCACCTCCCTACCTCTCTGACCTCAAACCAGCTCCCGTTGCCTTCGCTCCACCGGGTCTGGCCTCCTCCATGTCCCCCCGATTCCTCCGCTCCACTCTCGGCTGCTGGGCCTTCAGCCACTATGCCCCGAGGCTCTGGAATTCTCTTCCTCACTACCTTCGTCTCAGGGCAGGCCTGGGTAAGTCAGACCAGGGCAGGCTAGGGCAGTGCTAGTCAGTGCAGGATAGGCTATGGTACGCCAGGCCTGGGCAGATCAGGGCAGGTCAGGCCAGGGTAGAGCAGGGAGTGCCAGGGCAGGGCAGGGCACCCCAGGCCAGGCCAAGGTGGGTTAGGACAGGCCAGAGCTGAGCAAGGCAGGGTATGACAGGGCAGAAAAGGGTAGAACAGGTCAGAGTAGGGCAGACCAAGCCAGGGCAGGTCAGGCTGGAGCATGGTAGGGCAGGACAGGGCTTGGGGAGAACTGTGTAGAAATGCATGACAGATTTGTATCTTTGTCTGGTGTCTTTACATAGGTAACAAAAAGGGATGAAGATTCTTCTCTAATGCAACTGAAAGAGGAGTTTCGTACCTATGAAGCTTTGCGCAGAGAGCACGATGCACAGATTGTTCACATTGCCATGGAGGCAGGACTTCGAATTTCACCTGAACAGTGGTCTTCCCTTCTGTACGGAGACTTGGCACACAAGTCACATATGCAGTCTATAATTGATAAGGTATGTGTTTGCAAAGGCAACACAACACAATTACATTTGTATAGTGCCCTTCACGTCGGGAGGACATCCCAAAAAGCTGTGCTGAATATTACTTTTCTCCCAAGGGTTCATTAGTAGTAAACCTGGAGCAGATAAAAAAACAGGTGTTGCTTCACTAGCACAGACATCAATCAGCCTAACAAAGCATATTTCCAAAGCTAATATCAAAATGTTGCAAGCTATGGTGATATTGTTCCCTATGAATCATTTGTGAAACACTTAAGTACAGGTAGCCCCCGCTTACTGATCGCCCTGTTAACGAAACTTCACTATAACGAGGGTTTCTATTTGTACCCCCCTTTGTGCTTAGTGAAGGCTGCGCTTGCTATGATGAAAGTTTAAATCTCGCGCGCTCCTCGTCTTCCGGCAGCCTCCGCGACACAAGCGCAGTCTCAGTTGACGAAGCGACACACATACATACACATAGTTCAACGCCACCTATTCCAAGAGAAAGTGTGTGGAGCGTGGGAGGAGCTTCAGCGGCAGGATGCTGGGCAACCACATGACGCTACTCTGCAAAACCCGCGGAGACTTTTGCTGCAGCAGCGGGCGGGCGGCTTGATCGTTTTCGAAAGCGATACAAGGTACATTCTATCAGAATGTGCGGATGTTGCTGCTGCTGAACATTATCTAGAAGAACTTAGAAAAATCATTAAGGAGGGAGGTTATACACCACAACAAATTTTCAACTTCGATGAAACAGGGCTTAATTGGAAGTTACCTGAGAAGACCTACATCTCTCTCTCTCTCTGTCTGTCTCTCCCTCTCTCTGTCTCTCTCTTTCACAGTCTCTCTCTCTCTCTCTCTCTCTCTCTGTCTCAGTCTTCCTCTGTGTCTCTTTCTCTCTGCCTGTCTCGGTCGCGCTCTCTCTCTCTCTCTCTCTATTTCGCTCTCTGTCCCAGTCTCTCTCTGTGTCTCTTTCTCTCTCTTTGTCTGAGTCTCTCGCTGTCGCAATCTTACTCACAGTCCCTCTTTCTCTCTGTCTCAGTCTCTTTCTCTTTAACTCTCTCTCCCTGTCTCAGTCTCTCTCTCACTGTCTCAGTCCCTTTGTCTCAGGCTCTCTCTATTTTCTCAATCTCTCTTTCTGTCCCAGTCTTCTATCGACAGTTTCTTTAAATACTGAATACAAGATGAAAATGTTTGTTTTGTTAACCTGAAAATACTGTTCAGGTTAACAAAACATACATTTTCATCTTGTATTCTTTCATCTTTTCACTTGTAATTAAAGTACAGTACAGTATTGCAGCCTTCAATAACAGTTCTACCTACCTTATGCCATCGCTGGTACACCGCAAATGTTAGTGCTAGGCGCTAGGCACTACTGGGAACGAAACTAATTGTTTTTATATTCGGAATCACAGTAAGGACCTCCCTCCCGCCCACTTAACAAAATTTTCGTTTAACGAGGAGTTTCGAAGTCCCTAACCCCTTCGTTAAGTGGGGGCTACCTGTATGTGTTATTACTGGAACTCCTCTCTATACGTCATCCCAATATACACATCCCAATATTCACATCGCAGTCGAATGGGTCCCGTACCATGAACAAATCCAGCCTCTAGGACCCAACGTGAACCCCGAGGCCTTGGGGATCATCTGATCACCTCATCCAATTGCCAACCGGCAGCCACTTGACGTCAGGTAAACATGTTGAACTGGCCAACAGCATGTTGCTACGTCAGTGTTTACCTGCCTGTTGCCGATTGGATCAGGTGATTGGTCCCAGCCTTGTTCAGGTGTAAGCCATCCATCTTGTACAAGTTACACCTGCTCCAGAACCAGTCCCAATGATCCAGGAACCTGAAGCCCTCCTCTCTACACCACTTCTCCAGCCAAGCATTCATGTACCTTATTCTACTATTTTGAAATTCACCTGCTCGAAGCACTGGGAGTAATCCAGAGTTCATCACCTTCGAGGTCCCACTTTTTTAGCTTTTTCCCCAGCTTCTGATATTCTCCCTGGAGCATCTCAGATCTCTTCCTCCCAACATCGTGGGTCCCCACATGGACCACCACTTCTGGATGTTCCCCTTCCCCTTGTAGAATATTATGCTGCCGTTCAGTGACGTCTTCAACCCTGGCACCAGGGAGGCAACAGACCATCCGAGATTCACGTTTTCGGTTACAAAAACATCTGTCTACACCTCGGACAGTTGTAGAGAAATGTGAGGTGATCCATTTTGGGAGGAGAAATGAGGGGAGGCAATATCAGAGCTGCCAACCAGTATGTTTTTGCCATATTTAGTACGGTAAATTGAAGTAAATACGGCAGTTCGATTTTTCTTGGTAAAATACGTTTTTTGGAAAATCCGAAATGTTCCATGCTCTGTCTGTCTGTCTCTCCTTCTCTCTGTCTCTCTCTTTCTCAGTCTCTCTCTCTGTGTCTCTCTCTCTGTCTATTTCCCTCTCTCTGTCTCTTTCCCTCTCTCTGTCTCTCTCTCTCTGTTTCTGTGTCTCTTTCCCTCTCTCTGTCTGTCTCGGTCGTGCTCTCTCTCTTTCTCTCTCTCTGTGTCTCTCTCTTTCTGTATCTCTCTCTCTCTCTGTTTGAGTCTCTGGCTGTCACAATCTCATTCACAGTCTCTCTCTGTCTCTGTCTCTTTCTCTTTAACTCTTTCTCCCTGCCTTCAGTAGCAGTGCTACCTGCCTTCTGCCGTCGCTGATACACTGTAAATGTTAGCGCTAGGTGCAAGGCATTACTGGGAACGATTTTTTTCATATACGGAAACACAGTAGGGACCTCCCACTTAACGCAATTTTTGCTTAACGAGGGGTTTTAAAGTCCCATTTTACTTGGCATCTTTTTGCGCTGTAATTTTTCCGTTAAGTACCGGTAGGTTGTGGGGAAAATACTTTTTTTTACTACAAAATACTGATTTTAGCTTTCAGGAGTACTTTTTGTTAAAAAAAAGGTTGGCAGCTCTGCAATATAGGCTAGGCAGTGCAATTTTAAGGGGTGTGGAGGAACAGAGAGACCTGGGGGTTTGTGTGAGTGATTCTTTGAAGGTGGCAGGACAGGTAGGCAAGGCTATCAAAAAAGCATACAGGATACTAGGCTTTATAAATTGGGACATAGAGTACAAAAGTCAGGAAGTTCTGACTAAACTCTATAAAACTTTGGTTAGGCCTCAGCTAGAGTACTGTGTACAATTTTGGTCACCACAATTTAGGAAGGATGTTAAGCCATTGGAAAGGGTGCAGAGGAGATTTACTAGGATGGTACCAGGAATGAGGGACTTCAGCTACGAGGAAAGGCTAGAGACGCTAGGTTTATTCTCATTGGAGCAGAGAAGGTTGCGAGGAGACCTAACAGGGTTTTTTAAGATCATGAGGGAATTCGACAGAGTAGATAGGGAAAAACTGTTTCCACTGATGGGAGTATCAGTGACTCGTGGCCACAGATTCAAAATAGTTTCAAAAAGAAGCAGAGGGGAGATGAGGAGAAATGTTTTCACTCAGCGAGTTGTTCGAATCTGGAATGCATTGCCTGAAAAGGTGGTGGAGGCCGACTTGATAACAACTTTTAAAAGAGAGGTGGATGGTTATTTGGGGAGGACGGGTTTGCAAGGTCATGGGGAGAGAACTGGGGAGTGGGATTGAATTGCTCTTTTTAAAGAGCCGGCAGCACAGACTCGATGGGCCGAATGGCCTCCATTTGTGGCGTAAGATTCTATGATTCTATAAATTGGAGGGATATTAGCTGATTACATTTGATATTAGTTGTTTAGTAAATATATAAATCAGATAATAAATACAATTAAGAGAACATTTACTGGGGATGGTTGATGTGGTCAGTGGGAGGGGGTGGAGTTATTCAGATGAAGGGGCAGGATTATCTCTTAATTGTATTTTTAATCTTATTTATATATTTATTAAACTTTTATTTTAATTTTCAATACTAGTTGTGTTTTTCTGGTCTTTATTTAATATTAGTGTAAGAAAATTTAGACCAGAAATGTACTGAAGGAATGTAACCCCTATGGATAGCATTAGGGCCTTTGGTATTTTAGGTTTTGCTATACGTTGTCTCACATAAAATCGCACTTTTCAAGAATATCCCCAATGTTAATTGAGGAGTCCCAGTACTTGCAAAACGCCAGCTTGATTTTATTTTAAACCACAAGTTCTTGCATTTATCATGTGTGTTTTTGTATCCAGCTCCAGTCACCCGAATCGTTTGCCAAGAGTGTTCAGGAACTCACGATTGTCCTGCAGAGGACTGCGGACCCGGCTAATCTGAACCGACTCAGGCCCCATCTTGAACTTTTAGCAAATATTGATCCCAACCCAGGTACACATGATGTGCTGCTAACTCCAGTCAATTGTTTTGTGCATTAGTTCAAATTGCAGCCTAATGTCAATGGGCTATCCAGAAAGAGCTGGAGACTTTTCACTGTGGCTTGGCTGTTCAAAGGATCAAACTTGTTGAGTGTAGATCTGTAGAGCTTCATGTACTCTTGGAATTCAACACACATTCCAGTTTTAAGGCCATTCACAGAGTTGGAAAGGTATTTTTTCATGTAGTTCTTGTGATTTGGCAAACTTGATTTGACAAATTTGTGGAACCAAGAGCTTCAAGTTAAGGTCTATTTATGTTTTGCTTGACTGTTTGCAAGCTTTTAGAAGATGCAAAAGTGTCTTTGGTTGGAGTTTGACATTATCTTGAAGATGAGACAGTTTTTCTAACGTTCAGTGATCTGCAATTCATGTTTTCCATAAACGTTTGCTTTTTAACCAGTATTGTTTTGAGACCTTAAACTTTTAGGTCTTCAGTGAGTAGGACGTTGTCTGGAACTTTGATCTTTATTTAGCTATTGTGCTGAAAATGCACCTCTCCGGAAAGGATTAAAGGTTTGAGGGTTTCCGCTGCTCTCATCTTCACTGGCCCATACACCAACTTGTTTAAAAAATGATGTTTTGGTGGAGAATGATTTAGTGCTGATCATTCCAGATTGTTATTATATGTGTCTGTGTAAGATGCTGCACCTCCAACATGGGAGCAACTGGAGAATGCGATGGTTGCTGTGAAGACAGTAGTCCATGGGCTTGTGGATTTTATTCAGAACTTTAGCAAAAAAGGCCACGAAACGCCACAGGTGAGATTTGTTCATTTTGTTTTACTTGAAGCGGTGTTTCAGCTATTTTTAATTCAAGATAGTGTTGTGTCAATTTAGTTTGTGAATTGGTCCAGAAGATTAACTTGCCTTTTTACAAGTGTGAAAAATAGTCAAATCTAGCGTTGCTCTTCAGAGTATAACTACAAGTGTTCGATGCAATCCTTGCTGCTTTAGATTATACTACAGTACCTTAATTCTGTCATAAAATTACTATAATTTGTACCTTGGGATTAATTTCTACATTCTGTTCCAATAGTTAATACAGTCCTACCCATTTATCTCAAATTCATTTATATCAGCTTCCCACATATACATATAAAGAAAACAGTTGCAATTCCTTCTCTGCATGAGAATGCAGAGAATTACCGTGTTTGTCAACATTGACATAATAATCCTTGCATTTGAGAGTTAGCATTTTATCATGTCATCAAAACGTCACAAAACGCTTCATAGAATATATTGTAAAGTGGAGTGACTATATTTTGTGAGCAAAAACTTAAGGAAACTTATATCAACACATTTTTAATGTCCCTAAGAGGCACGACACAAGTGTAATTTGTTGTTCTTCTATAACCATGGCTCACTCCTTCACCACATTTGATTCCAGCTTAGGAGCATTTTTTTGTTAGAAAAGAATATTGATGGATATTGGGCAAAAGTGGGTAACTAGAGTTAAATTATAGATCAGCCAGGATCTAATAGAATAGCAGAATAGACTCAAGGGGATGAATAGGCTACTCCTGTTCCTGTGCTCCAAACCCATAACTGTCCACTGCCATGGGACATTCTTTTGACATGAAAGACATTGTAAAGTATCATTTGTGGAATCCTGTTGCTCATTTATTAACAGTTCTCACCTCCAAAGTGAAAGAATCTGGTTTCAATTCCCGGCAGGGCAAAACGCTGCGCAGATTTCCTTACTCCACATGCCTCTGTTTAGCAATTTAGCAATTGGCTACCGCATTTTGCTCTCAAAATGTACATTTTGTCAATTCACATTACAGTATATTCTGTGAAGTGCTTTGAGACATCTCGAAGATGTAATAAGATGCAATATTGAATGGAAGTAGCAAGTATTATTATTGATTGATTAGTCAGTGTGGCCCATGTATACTTGAGTGATTGAATTAGTGTGGTGCACCGCTGTACCATGACGGATACCAACAATAACAGCAATAACGTATGTATATATATATATATATATGTGTGTGTATATATATGTAGCACCCTTTACCAGGTGGAGAATTTGTGCTACAACCGGAATGAAATATAAACTTGACTTGAAGTATTGTCCAATTAAAGCAATTGAGATTGGAAAGGCTGGGAAAGAAGTCTGCAAAACCTTATCCGTGAAGCATAACATCCTAATTGGTTGTCTGAAATCTGCTGAACAGATAAAGGCTGGGTAAGAAGCAGGGACATGAGTGTCAATCAGTGAGGCCTGGGGAATTGGACTCTCAATGAAGATTTCATCACCTCAGTAAAAAAGATCATTTGATAACCACTTTTCAGATGACAGCCACAGGAAGCTGAGGAACCTGAAATCAATGATGGAGGCAAACAACTATATTTATCAAATGACGTGCAAAGTAGCGTTTAGCATGTGTGAAGGATTGTAGACATTTATTGCTCGATTGGAGTTATTGAAAGAAGCAGACAAAGCAACTAATCTTTGGATAAACTGCAAACACTGATCTGGTTATGAAACTTCTCAAATAACAATTAAATAAATGAAGGAAAAAACACGTCAATAAATAGTACAGAAATTGTAATCATAGTACAGTAAAAACCCATTTATCCGGCACCCTCAGGACCTGGTTAAAGCGCCTGCCAGATATTCGACCAAAAACACACAAAAAAAGAATTCCGGATAAATTCCGGTTAATCGAATGCGGACCTTTTTTTTTTTGTGATGCCGGTTATACGGAAGTTACGGTTGATCGGGTGCTGGATAAATTGACTTTTACTGTATATCAAATACATGTAAATAAATGCTCCCGCAATTTTGAACCACTATGGATGTGCACATATATTGTTAGTTTGTTTGTTGACATTCTCTTCTGTTGACAACATTTTAACTGTCTCCCACATGTCGATATAAGCGGGTAGGACTGTATTAGATTCAGGAAGACTTGTTATAACTGGAATTGTGCAAGGGTTCGAGTCGATGTGCTGTAAGGTTTGCAACTGCAGCAAAAGATTCACATAAATAACACACAATAATAACTCATTCGATATCTACTTTTTAGCCACAGCCAAACAGCAAATACAAAACCAGCATGTGCCGAGACCTGCGACAGCAGGGTGGCTGCCCTCGCGGATCTAATTGTACATTTGCTCATTCCCAGGAGGAGCTGGAAAAGTAAGTCATAGTTTTTTTTAAATGGTGTCAATAAATTCCACTTTGTTTGTATAAAAAAAGTGCTATGAATGGTCCTGCTCCTGAAACTTCCCCTCCATGTCTATCTCTTAAACCTCACATCCTCAACTCTCTTTAACGCATTCAGGCTAACTATGCCAATGCTCATCTCAATGAACTCCACAATAGGAGAAGGTGCACAGGAGATTTATGAGAATAAAGAGTTGATTACAGCAGAGAAAGTTATGGGACCTGCTGCAGGTGTACACAATGTTAAAAACGCGAAAAAATACTGTGTTAGGGTAAAAACAAATAGGAAGATTAACTAGAGGACATAGTTTTAAGTTAGCTGCAAGAATAATGAAAGAACTTTGGAGAAATGTTATCACCAAGAGAACAGTTGGGATGTGGTGGAGATGGTCTATTGCAGCTTTTAAGAGGAAGTAGACAAGCATATGGAAGAGTTCAATGGAGGGGTAATGGGGATAAAGTGGGCCGGTAGAACAAAGTGATCTTGCTCTGTGAACTAGTGCAGACTTGATGAGCCAAATGGCCTCCTTCTCCTTTTTAGATATCTGTTTCTTTGGGAGTTATAAAATACATTCAGTTTCAAATTAATAACCATTCTGTTTAGCATTAATTGATAATTTGATTATGAAAGACCTTTGAGTTATTCTGTATTGCAAAAATACTTACCTATTATGCTTGTTAATAGGTATCGGATGCGGAATAAGAAGATCAATGCTACCATCAGGCCTTTTCCTCTGCTGAACAAACCTGGAATCACTAACCTATCCACCACTTCTGCAGGCAGCATAGTATCTTTAACGGGAATCCCAGAAGCCACTGTGAAAATGGTTCAGATATCGAATGGGATCATCAGTCCAGAAAGTAGTGCCCCACAGCTAATACCTCGCTGTGCAGATACCTCAGCTTCTTTAGAGATTGCTAAAAAAATAGGACACAGCAATCTGAGTACACCTGGATCTTTATCTGGTTCACCACCAGAAAAGTAAGACTTTTTTTAAAGGTGCAGTTTATTTCCTCCCTCCCTCCCTCCCTCCCTCCCTCCCTCCCTCCCTCCCTCCCTCCCTCCCTCCCTCCCTCCCTCCCTCCCTCCCTCCCTCCCTCCCTCCCTCCCTCCCTCCCTCCCTCCCTCCCTCCCTCCCTCCCTCCCTCCCTCCCTCCCTCCCCCACCTCCCCCACTCTGGGTCATTAAACAGATTAATGTTAACCTGGGTAAATGTACAGTAATGATTATTGGGATAGGAACTGTATGTATTTTTAAAAGGTGATTTAAAAAAAAAGAATGATTTCATTTCCAGTAGAATTGGGTCTCCTCCCAAAATGGCTCTCAATCAAATGCCTTCTACCTCGGCTATAATGTCTTCACGTATTGGACCAGATGCTTCACTGCCCTCATCAAAGCCTGGCCAATTTGTGCCGAGAGTATCTGTGTATCCATCCCAACAGCCTGATGTGTATTATCCAGACCCGAGAGCACCAGTTTCATATGAGCTGCCTCCATATCACCAACCAGGTCAGTTCACTAAAGCAGATTAGTTTCTGCTTGGGCAATTGAGAACTTTCTGAACATTTGACGAAATATTTAAAAATTTGTTTCAAAGATAAATTATAGAAAGTGTGATCTGTGGTAGATTACATAAGTGTTTGTTTTCTCTGGGTATATTTACATCCTTGTATGAACAAAATAAATGGAATAAGATTTCACAGGAACATTTTGTTGCCAAAACCACAATTAAGAACAGAAAGTGGCCATTGTATCTCATCTTATTAAGTCACACCATATCTCATCCTATTAAGTCACACCATAGATTTCCGTACCTTCTCTTCATGTTCCTTAATACCCTCACTTTACAAGTATCTCTCTCCCTTGCTCTCTATCTTTAAGCATCCTGATTGATTTGTTTCTGCAGGAATGCCTTTCACATTTTCACATCCCTTTGTATCATTGTTTCTTAAAAGCTCGGCTCTAAAATGTTAGTTGTGGAGGATGATTGTCAGCGCCTTGGGACGTCCTCCCGACGTGAAAGGTGCTTTATAAGTTTAAGTTGTTGTTAAGGTTCTACATAAGATTATTGCTTTGTCTTTTTGGTTCCCTTCCTCTCATGGTCCTTATCCAATGAAGTGTATTGTCTCAAGTGTGAAAAACAATTATTTGATGCAAATTTTTTTATTGAGTCTTTTTGGCTAATGTAAAACAGTTGGCTTTTCCTCTGGCACAGAACATTAACAACGGTTTATCCAGGCCTGCCAACTAGTGCAATTATAATCTATGGTGGGTTTAATGCTATTAATTAATTCTGGATGGCATGAGCAGTTCCTTTGATGATCCTAGACTTGTTCACAGTCAGGCAAGTCTCCGATGTTTGCTAATTGGGATTTATGGGAAGGAACCAGGTGTTTAGCCGATGACTCCTACCACCTCTGTTCCATGTTGCTCCTCTTCAGCGATTGCTTTTTTTGGGAACAGAGGCTGCCAACCGTTCAACATGGTAAGCAACTTGTAAACAAACTAGAAGCCCATGGTATTAAAGGGACAGTGGCAACATGGGTACAGAACTGGCTGGCGGTGGTGGTGACCTGTTGTTTTTTTGGCGGGAGGGAAGTGTGCAGTGGTGTCCCCCAGGGGTCGGTATAAGAACGTAAGAATTAGGAGCAGGAGTAGGCCATTTGGCCCCTCGAGCCTGCCCCGCCATTTAATAAGATCATGTCGGATCTTCTGACCTAACTCTAATTACCTGCCCTATCCTCATATCCCCTAATCCCTCTATTTTTAAAACATGTATCAGTCTCAGCCTTGAAAATGTTCAGGGACTTAGCATCTACAGCCTTCTGGGTTGTGAATTCCATAAATTCACTACCCTCTGATGAAGAAATGTTTCCTCAACTCTGTTCTAAAAGGCTGACCCTTAATTTTTAGACTGTGACCCCTGGTTATAGATTCTCCTACCAGGGGAAACAGTCCCTCAGTGTCTACTTTATCCAGCCCTTTAAGAATCTTATATGTTTCAATAAGATCTCCCCTAATTCTTCCATACTACAGCCCTAGTTTATTCAACCCATTCTCATGGGTCAGTCCCCTCATCCCACGAATTAACCTAGTGAATCTACGCTGCACCCACTCTAAGGCAAGTACAGTAGAACCCCGTTTATCTGTGACTCGATGCACCGGCACTTCCGTATAACCGGTATGCCAAAAAAAAAGTCCCCATTCGATAAACCGGAACTTATAGCAGTGGAGCATTTGTAAATGCATAAATAATAACATAATAACAGAATATTGCATTGGCGCTCACCATCAAAACTACTCTCCTGTTCCCCCCACCCCCGCTGGTAGATGCTGCATTTGAAGCCATGATGCTGTGGTTGAGATTTACAGTCCAGCCACCCCTCCCAAAATGGAGCACGCCAAGCAGGCAAAAAAAATGGAGCGAGTATGACTTCAAAGTCATACTAGCAGCAAGCCGATAATGCTAGCCGATAACCCACATTTTCGGTTTGCCGCTAGTAGAGTCTAGGGCTTCGACTTGCAGCTAGTAAAGTCACGTGACTTTAAAATCACGCTGCAGCTTCTTTCACCCGCCCGGCGCCCCCCACTCAAAAAAGAATCGCTGGACTGCAAACCCCAATCAGTAAAGGTGAGAAGTGCAAGAGAGCAGCCCCAACAACAAGCACCAACACAATACTCTGCCACTATCTGCCTAGTCTGGTGTGTATGGTGTGTGTTAAAATAACTTAAATTTTTTTGTAGTGGGTTTTTGGCCACGGACTGCCCGAATATCCGGCAGGTGCTTTAACCGGCATTGGCCAGGTTCCGCGGATGCCGGATAAACGGACTTCTACTGTATGTCCTTTTTTAAATAAGGAGACCAAAACTGCACATAATACTCTAGGTGCGGTCTCACCAGGGCCCTATACAGTTGCAGCAAGACTTCCCTACTCTTATACTCTAAACCTTTTGAAATGAACGCTAGCATGCCATTCGCCTTCTTAGTTGCTTGCTGCACCTGCAAACTAACGTTTTGAGACTAGTGTACAGTACACTATCCCTTTGTACACTAACACTATCTAACCTCTCCCCGTCTAGAAAATAATCTGTTTTTTATTTTTGCTATCTAGATAAATAACTTCACACTTCCCCACACTTCATCACTTCCAAGTATTGGGCCTCAGTATTCGTATTGGGACCACTGCGGTTTTTGGTTTACATAAATCAGTGTTTCTCACCAACTGGTCGATGGACCGGTGCCGGTCCGCAGCAGCGTCTTCACTGGTCCTTGTGAGATTGGAGAAAAAATAAATATACAGGCAGACACCGCTTAACGAGGGGTTAGGGACTTTTAAAATCCTTCATTAAGGGAAAATTTTGTTAAGCGAGAGTTTAACTATATTACTGTATTTGGCCGCAGCCAAAACATCGACCCGAGCCTCCCCGCTAAAATCAGTTTAGTTCCTAGCGGTTCCTTGCGCTAACATTTTCGATGTACAGGTTGAGCAGCCAAAGTCGGGAGTTCCGGAATCCGGAATGTGACCAAAATTGCAAGAATAAAAACGCCAATCCTACCTGCTCCAGGCCAGGTCTTCACAGTCACCGTACTGAAATATCGCAACCTGGACCCAGGCATTTCCAGACACGTAACACGCTTCTGGCGTTCCGAAGTCTGTAAATACCCGAACCTGGGCTCAGGCGTTTCCGGACTTCGGACATCAGAAACATGTTCCGAACTCCGGAAATACCCGAACCTGGGCTCGGCTACGGGCCCGAATTCAGGATGCTCAACCTGTACTAATGTAGATATAACTGCTACTGAAGGCTACACAACTTTAAATACAACAATAAAATATTAAAATGTTGGTATATACAACAATTTAGAAGGATATCGTAGATTTCTGGGCGGAGTGGATTTTCACAAAATCCCAAACAGTTCATAGTAAGTTTACATCCCTTCCATTCCATGCTGCTCCACTTCAGGACTTCCATTTAAAATTAAGTTTCCAGTGACATGCGGTGGGGACAATGACAGAGTAAGCACTTTACTTTTGGAGTTTACTTTGGGAATAGAATGTGTAAAATATAAAGCACTGTCCCCCAGCTCTACCAGAGAGGCCTACATTTTTAAAATGACCATGCTCACTTCATGTCATAGTTTCTTCTAAAATGTAAAATGACAGCAGGAATTTTTTTTAAATATTGTTATCTGTACTAAATAGGATAAGTTTCAGATTATTCAACTTAATTAAACCCCAGTGTCCGCACTTTCATTTAAGTGCAGATACTTAAACTTTCATTTAAGTGCAGATACTTAAATGAAAGTTAAGTGCAGACACTAAACTTCTGCACTTTTCTGCACAAATCCAGCAGTAAAACATAGATAAAAATAGCCAGGACCTTAAAAGAGGCCCACGTCAGTTTAGGAAGATAGCCAGCCATTCCCCGACATCAAAAAGGTTGAGAAACACTGACATAAATGACCCGGTCTTGTGTATAGGTAGAACAATTTTCATGTTTGCAGACGATATAAAGCCCGGAATAGTAGCAGACTGCAAGAGGACATAGACAGACTGGTACAATGGACAGACTCACGGCAGATAAAGTTTAATGTGAAGAAATGCATTTGGGAGGAAGAATGAGGAGAGGCAATATAAGATGATGGTAGAATCTTAAAGTGGGTGAAGGAAGAGAGAGACCTAAGGTTCATATAAATAAATCTTTGAAGGTGGCAGGACAGGTAGATAAAGCTGTTAAAAATGCATATGGGAAACTAGGCTTTATACACAGGGGCATAGAGTACAAATGTCAGGAAGTTAAGATGAACCTGTATTAGCACTGGTTAGCCTTACCCCACCCTACCTCTGCGACCTCCTTACCCTCTACAAGCTGTCCGCTCCGTTCAGTGGGTTCAGGCCTGCTCCATGTCCCCCGACCCACTTGACCCACCAGGTGAGCCCTCAGACACTCTGCACCAACCTCTGGAATTCCATCCCACAGTCCCTTCATCTCCTTCAAGTTCCGCCTCAAGACCGTCCTCTTCAGCGGTACTATTGGTCACCCCCGCCGCACTCCCCTCCCCTCCCCTCCACTCTCCGATGCCGACCCCACTCGGGTCTGAAACATAGACTGTCCAGCCCTTTGGGATGTCCTCCCATTGTGAAAGGTGCTATACAAATGTAATTTTGCTGTTGTTGGTTAGACCTCAGCTAGAGTACTGTGTTCAGTTCTGGGCACCACACTTTAGGAAGGATAATAATAATCCTTGCATTTGATATAATGCTTTTCAGGTCTTCTGGACCTGAGCAATTCATTCATAAGGATATCATGGCATTGGAGAGTATGCAAAGGAGATTTACAAGGATGGTGCCAGGAATGAGGGACTTTAGTTATCAGGATAGGCTGGAGAGGCTAGGATTATTGTCATTGGAACAGAGAAGGTTAAGAGGAGATAGAAGTTTAATACGAACTCAATAGAAGTTTTCAAAATTATGAGTTGATTTCACGGGGTAATAGAAACTATGTCCAGTGGGTGGTAACCTGAGGTCACAGATTTAAAATAGTTGGTAAAAGAAACAGAGGGATGCTGAGGAGAAACTTTCACTCCACAAGTTTAGATCTGGAATGTGTTGCCTGAAAGGGTGGTGGAAGCCGATTTGATAACAACTTTTAAGATTTGGGGAGGACAAGTTTGCAAGGCTATGGAGAGAGAGGGGGAGTGGAATTGATTTGGACAGCTCTTTTTAAAGAGCCAGCACATACACGATGGACCGAATGGTTTTCTTCTGTGCTGTATAATTCTATGATTCTATGTCATCTTTATGTGCCATAATCTGGAGTTCAACCGGCCACATGTGTGCAGTTATTCCCAATATCTAACATTGCTGCAGTATATTGGCTCTGAGCCTACAGCCAGCACATTGCCAACGGAAACTCTGAGCTTACAATGTGGCTCAGGGTGAAAGAAAGTGAGAGATATTGGTTTGTTCATTCCTGAGACAAACATGACTGATGTTCACCAGAGAGAGAGATGGTGACATTTGATAACTGCTTATATCTGACATGACAACACCTCTTGTCAAACATCCAATGTTAAAACCGCATAAATCAACCATTTTGAAAACTAGGCATAGCAAAGGACAGACTTTTTTCTCTAATTTTCTCTGTGGGTGGGGGTGCCTGTGCATAAGTGTGTGTGCAAAATTCACAAGGCGCTGATGTGTAGTGGTTAGAGCACTTACCTCACAAGTGAGAGGACCTGGGTTTGGTCCTTACCAAACCGAAACGTTAGGCAAGTTTCTTTACTTCACACTGGTGGATGGCTTTCCAGGGGTAATAATCCCTTCAAGGAAAAAATATTTAGTCACTCAATTCACAACTGTTTGTGGGCACTACTGTACGTAATTGGCTGCCACGTTTCATCCATAAAATGTACAGTCAATTTACTTTATATTCTGTGAAGTGCTTTAAGACTCCTCGAAGACATGCTAAGGAGCTGTATAAAATACAAAGATTATTATCATGAACTTTTTTAAAAGGAAGAGATATATCTTAAAACAGTTGCTGGTAACAAGTGGTACCTGGTCCAGTGCTATCCTTTAGCCTAATTAACATTGTGGTTTGCCAAACAGTTATGTTGATAGCTGTTATGGAATGATATATTTATATATCAGTGTGTGTATGCACCCTTTCTAAAAAGATAATCCAAAGTTTAATATGACAATGACTGTTCTTTATTTTTTGTGTTGCATGGATTGTATGCAGCAGGATATTATCCCCCACATCCTGGTTTACCGTCTGGTGTGACTGCTTGCCTTCCTCGCTACGCACGTCCTAATAACATCCCTGAATCTTCACTGGCCCCCACTGTGCCCTACCCTGAACACTGCACTGCATATCCACCTCGGGAACGGCTGGCAGCTTCTCCTTATCCATCAGGCCCTGCTCAACAATATGGCTCCGTCCCCTCTATCCACTCTGGGATGTACGCACCAGTCTATGACAGCAGGCGCATGTGGAGACCACACATGTATCAGCGGGATGATGTTTTGCGGAGCAATTCTTTACCTCCGATGGATGTGGTGCCTTCGCCTGGCTATCAGCCTCCTCCACGTGAGCGATACAGCTCACTTGATGGGTATTATCCGATACCTGGACCACCATTAAATGAACCAAGGAATGTCACCGTGCAGAGGGTAGGGCCGAGATTTTACTTTTCACTTCATTGTCGCATTATTTGCATTGCTGTAGTGACATTAAATGTGCATTAACATTTTGAATTTGAAATATCCATAGGATTTTTGTTTTAATATATTTGCTTCTAAATTTTCTGAGAAGTGGTTTGATATGTCTTGATGACATGATAAGATGCTATATCAAATGCCAGGATTATTATTCCTAAATTACTTTTGTTCACAATGACCAAATTTTTCTTTAACTTCTTTTGCCGAAAGCAGTAAGTGGCATCTGAGTGTGGTTATTCTTTGTGGTTGAGGGTTCGAGGCTGTGGGGGTGTGAGGTTGTGAATGTGGGCAGGTTGTGTGAGTGTGAGGCTGAGTGTGGGGAGGCAGACAGATGTACTAAACACCAGTTAGCATGCTAGAATTTAGTTTCTTGCTTTCTTGTAGGATCCATATAGCAGAATGCAGCAACCGGGCTTTGATGACCCATTAAGACGGAAGCCAGACCAATGGATACACTATCCAACTCCGAAACCACCTCCAGTCTCTTCCACCTTGTCCACAGTAGCCCAGTCCTCTACTCCTCCATCTCCATTGTTCAGTGTGGACTTTAGCTCAGAGGTATGCAAATCTGACTAGTTTACACTTAGAATGTGTTTACTATTTTCTTTTTATCTTAATTATGTAGATGTAGTATTGTCATGAATATATGGTTCACCACATTTTCAAAATTGTATACTAGTTCCATTTACCAAATTGTGTGTGTGTAAGTGTCTCCATGATCGTGTTTGTGTATGCGTGCGTGTGTGTACACGCTTTTTATTGTATTTGTTTAAAATCACTCCTTTTAAAACTCAAAGAAGAAATAATAAGTTCATATATCTTTTTCTTCTAACAACACAATTACATTTGTAGAATCTCTTTCACATCAGGAGGATGTCCCAAGGCGCTGAACAGTCAGGGATCAGGACCCGAGCATGGGATTGGTGTAGGGTGGGTGAGGGAGGGCAGACTGGTACTGTCAAAAAGGAGGGTCTTGGGACCAACCTTGAAGGAGGCAAGGGTGGGAGCAAGGCCAAGGGATCGTGGGATAGAGTTCTGAAGTGTTGGGGCGGAGAGGCTGAAAGCCCGGCCGTCGATAGTAGGGTGGCTCGGGCAGAGACATGGAGCAGGCCGGAGCCTGTTGAACGGAAGGGTTAGTAGGTCAGAGAGGTAGGAGGGGGCAAGGCCGTGGAGAGCCTTGAAAGTGAGGATGAGCTTCTTGAATTCGATCCTCTGAGCCAGTGGAGCCAGGTGAGGGTGTGGGTGATGAGGTCACGGAGCCTGGTGCGGGAGAGGACATGAGCTGTGGAGTTTTGGATGATCTGCAGTCTGTGTTGGGAAGAGTTGGGGAGGCCAACAAGGAGGGAGTTGCATAGTCGAGCCTTAAGGTGACAAATGTGTGTGTAAGGGTTTCAGCGGCCTGAAGGGTAAGGCAGTGTGGAGTCAGGTAATAATGTGGAGTTAGTGCAAAGTAGTTTGTTGTGGTGGAGTGTGCAGCCGTGGATGCTGATGCTGCCAGTGCCTAAGGTGCAGACGCGCTGGTGCGAGCCAATCAGGAGGGCCTCGGTCTTGCTGCAGTTCAACTGTAGAAAGTTGTCAGGTCATCAATTGTCCTTCTAGACGTGACAAAGTGTCTTACAGAATATACTGTGAAGTGAATTGACTGTGTATATGTGGGGAAAACGCAACAGCCAATCGTGCCAGTGTACCGCCAGTGCCAGTGTCATGGATTGAAGTAACCAATCTTTTTTTTGAGGGATTATTATCAGGCATGTGGAGTAAGGAAACCTGCCCAAGGTTTCGGCCTGGTGGGAATCGAACTTGGGTCTCTCACTTGTGAGGTGAGTGGTCTAATCACTGAGCTACAGGACTCCACAATTTAAAACCATTGAGTTAAGATCAGTGGCTTCACAATCATCAGATTTAATAGGTATTTTGTAAGCCATTTGGTAATTTATCTGTATCTTTTTCATATAATCTCTGTAAATAATAGTACAGTAAAAGGCGTTTTTCCGTGACCAGATCAACCGTAACTTCCGTTTTACCTGCACCTCAAAAGAAAAGGTCTCCATTCGATTAACCGGATCTTATCCGGCACAATCGCGGCGGATTGTGTGATTGTTGCACTAGAGTTGATTGTTGCACTAGAGTATAGTACGATTACTTCTGAATGCTGCCGGTAGTGGCACTTCCGGTTTTTCTTCTTAAAGGGCCACTGTTTTTTCTCTTCCTCTCCTTTTTCTCTCTCTCCATCTCCTTCCTTCCTCTGTATCTTTTTCTCTTTCTTCCTCCCTCTTCCCCTTTCTTTCCCTCTCTCTCTGATGGATACTACGTATTGCCTGTGTAGCCTGACTGTATCGTGGGTTTATACGCTGTTTAGGTGGGGTGGGACAAGGAGAGAGAGAGGCAGGGAGAGAGAGGGTGGGGGGGGGGGTGGGGAGAAAGGGTGGGGATGGAGAAAGCGAGAGAAGTGGGAGGGGGAGAGAGAGGTGGGGGAGAGGAGGGGAAGGAGAGAGGGGATGAGTTGATTAATTTAGATGGAAAATGAGAGAAGTGGAGGGGGGTTGGATTTGGAGCTATTGAGATGCCAGACTGACTGAGTGTGTGTGAAAGAGAGAGGGGAGGAGGGAGAGAAAGAAAAAAAAGGAACAATTGACAGTACCGCTTTAGGAAGAAAAAAAACTCTTCTGTCCGCCACTGTAGAAGTTTGCTTTGTGATTGCGTGCTATATTTATAAACTGTAATCGATATTTATTTCTTTAATGGTAAGTATCCATACATTTTTTTTATTATTTAGTCTATTATTAATACGGTATGTTTACAAAAAAAAGTTTTAAAAAATTTGTGTTGGGTTTTTGGCAGCTGGCCGCCCGAATATCCGGCACGCGGTTTAACGGCATTGGTGCCGAGGGTGCCGGATAACAGGCTTTTACCGTACCTCAATACTTAGAAATTGTAGCTTGTCCCTGTCATCTTGAGTTAATGTTTACAAAATCCCTGTTTAGGTTGTTCTGTGTGTAAATAGAGCCTCTTTAAACATCGCATTGCATATTCACCAAAAGTTGATATTTTATCACCAATCTTTTGGATTTTTTTGGTATGATATCAAACTAGTCAGAAACCATACTTGCATTTGTTGTGACCTCAGTACATTAGACTTTTTAGTGGTAAAGGATAAGATCCTGACTGTAGTGTTATTTAACATAGGAGTCGTCTGTCTGACCTGGTTGGGGTTTACTCATTTTATTGCCTTCAAGTTAAAATCCATTGTGAAGTCTGGGGGAGGGGGATAGAAAACTTAAATCAGATTTGGCAAAGTGGAGATTCTATAAATCAGGGAACTCTTAAATTTAAAAACCTAAATATTGCTAAAATTAGGTATTCTGTAACCTACCTCAGGGTTGAATATTCTGTCCGTCGTAATGAATATTCTGGTTGTGTGGACAATATATCTGTAGTAATATATCTGTATTGAGGCAAGGAGTTTTTTTGTAACATTTTAATAGTTTTGCCAACAAATATACAATCAGTTTTCCTGCTCTCCTTCCCTCTACCCCGACCCCTCCACTTACCCTCTTTTCCCCCTTTCTCTCCTAACCCCACTTCCACAACTGTTTGTGGGACACTGTTGTGCGCAATCTGGCTGCTGTGTTTCGTCCACAAATATACAGTACATTTTCCTACTCTCCTTCCCCCTACCCCGACCTACCTCTTTTCCCCCCTTTCTTCCCTCTTTTCTTCTCCCTACCCCGACCCCCTCCCACCACTCTGGTCCCTACCTTGGGACGCTATTGGATTCTGTGAAGTGCTTTGAGACGTCAATAAGATGCAATATAAATGCTATTATTATTATAGTTCCTGTTGCGCTAAGAGTCATAGAGAAAGGGGAGGAAATATGTTTCATCTCCTATGGCAAAAAAAACACATTTACTGAGTTTTATTTATTGTCAAGACCTTCCTCTTTGACGGTCCTATCGGTCACCCCAAATCTACTCCACCCTCACTGATCCAGACACCAGCTCGAGTCTGAAACACTGACTATCCAGTGCCTTGTGACAGACTCCCAAATTGTAATTTTGCGGTTGTTGTTTTATTTCTTGTCAAGATCTTTTAATTGACAGTCATTTTCATATGTATTTTACGAGGGTTCTCACCCTGCTTTATGTAAAGTACTTGGTGCACTACCTGACCTTGGTCGATCCTTCTCTCTCTATGTGAAACTTTACTATATGAGAATTAACACAACGTCAGGTAATCCCAATGCTTTATAGTGAAACAATGGGTTGCTTCAGTCAGTATCTTTTGCACTACCTGACAGCTGATGTCAGCAATAAACTGTTTGATAAATTCAAATTCACTTTACAGTATGTTGTAAAGTATAATGACATGATCTAAACATAATTTTTTTATAATTATATAAATGTGCTGATTTTTTAAAAATTATTAATTAAACAAATTCACTTTACACTATATTCGGTGAATCGTCTAGAAGATGTGAAAAGCGCTATATCAAATGCAAGGATTATATATAAATTTGCCATAGAATATTACAGCACAGATGGAGGCCATTCGGCCCATCGTGCCTGTGCTGGCTCTTTGGAAGAGCTTGCCAATCAGTCCCACTCCCTCACTTTTTCCCCAAACCCGTACAAATATTTCCTTTTCAAATACGTATCCAATTCCCTTTGGAAGGTGCTTTGGATCACTCTCCTCCCTCCCCCTCAACTTCATCCTCTCCAAACCCAACCCCCAACTCGGGTCCGAAACACTTGATTGTCCAGTGCATTGAGACGCCCTTCCAACATGAAAGACGTGATATAAATACAGTAAAACTTTGTTTATCCGGTACCCAACCAACCAGCACACTCAACCAACCGGTATTTCCCAATTGTATTGGGAGATCCGGGACACTTGCGGTATGCTTACTTTGCGCATGCGCAATTATTAAAGTTACCAAACGCTGGAATACTTTTTTACCGCTCATTTTACCAAGTGTGCTGGAATGCTTTATTGGTAAGTATCCATACAATATTCTGTTATTATTTACTCTATTATTAATATGGGATGTTTTAAAATAAGTAAATTTTTGTGTAGGAATTTCGGCAATTTGCCGCTCGAATATCCGGCATATTTGACTAACCGGCACCGGGCAGGTCCCGAGGAGCCGGATAACTAAAGTTTTACTGTGTAAGGTTGTTGCAGTTGTTCATGTATCTTCCTTCCTCCTGAATTTAACGGAGACTCAAGGTGGCTTTTATTGGTTCTAATAATGCTTTTTGTCTCACTTTCACTGCCCCATAATGCAATAAGCAGTCACAATGTTAACAGGTAGTAAAGCCCTGACACCTGCAGCTTGTTTGCAGACAAAGAAAATCCAGGTTCTCCAGTCAGGCATGTCCCTCCTAGATGACACTAAAGACAAAGAGTGACCCTGAGTCTAATGAACCCATTCCTTTTATATGATGTTAACCCTTCCCCTTGTCCATGTATTTCTTGATACCTTTTCCCGCTTTGCTGTTGTAACTCTCATCTCACCCAAGCCACAGACTTTGTGCTTTCAAGGAAGTATGGCTTTAAATTATATTTTCGTTCCCTGGAAGCTTTTGAGTTATTGGAGTGATCATTTGTCTCCAATGGAACAGGTATAAGATCTGGGCTTTGACTCTGTTGTTCACCCCCATCAGAACCCATGGAATTCTTTTATCCCATTTACTTCCTTCCTTTTGAACATAATATATGGTGATTGGGAACATGTTTTGTTCCCTGATTCGAGGTCACTGCTTTCATTATATCATCCATAAAATGGCTACCCTGTTCAGATTCCAACATTTTCATTACTCCATTCCTAGGAATGAGCTCCTCAGTCATGATGTTTAATACAGTCTGAGCAACAGCAACAATAAATTACATTTGTTCAGTGCCTTTCACGTTAGGGGAATGTCCCAAGTTTGCTGGACAGTTAGGGATCTGCACCCAATCTGGTGGTTGGGATCAGGAGGGGTGGAGGGCAGTGAGGGGAGGGGTAGGAGGGTGACTGAAGGTGTGGACAAAGTGGAGGGTCTAGAGACGGGTCTTGAAGGAGGCAAGGGAGTGGGCGAGGCGGAAGAACTTCCAGAGAGTGGAGGCAGAGAGACTTAAGGCCTGCCTACCAAAGGTGGGGCGGGCAAGGTTGTGAAGATAAACACCCTATACACCAGTTGTTTCCAAACTGTGGGGCGCGCCTCCCTTGGGGGAGTGCGTACCATTGGCTGGAACGGGCACGGCCGTTATTGTTCTTATTGTTGCGACGTTTGCTAATACGTCGTTCGTCAACGGGTGGAAAGTGGGCGTGATGCTAGGACCTGGGAGTGAGCGAGAGAGAGCAGCAGCGAGTGAGTGAGGCAGGCAGAGCGTGAGTGAGCCGGGCAGTCAGTCAGGGAGAAACTTTGCGCTGAAAAGCAAGCTGACACATCACACTAACAAATTCGAAGTGTTGTAAATTGTAAATGGAAGTACAGTAAAAGCTTCATTATCCGGCAACCTCGGGACCTGACCGTTGCCGTTTAATCAAATATGCCGGATATTCGAGCGGCGAGTTGCCGAAATTCCTACACAAAAAATTTACTTATTTTTAAACATCCCATATTAATAATAGACTAAATAATAACAGAATATTATATGCATACTAATCAATAAAGCATTGCGGTATACTTGGTAAAATGATCGGTAAAATAAAAATTCCAGCGTTCGTTAAGTTTAATGCGCAAAGTGAGCATACTCGCAACTGTCCCGGATGGCTCCCGCATGAGATCCGTTTGCTGGAATGGTGAATTGTATTGGGAGATACCGGTTGGTTCAGCGTTCTGGTTGGTTGAGTGACGTATAACTTTTTTCATTTAATTAAATTTTTTAACAATTTAATGTTTTTTGCCAATACTAAAAAATACTGATTAAAAACAGGTAAAGAAGATTGAATTTCTTGTTATCCTTTATGAAAATTATTCAATAATAATAATCCTTGCATTTGATATAGCGCTTTTCACATCTTATCGACCTCCCAAAGCGCTTCACAGAATATACTGTAAAGTGAATTGACTGTATATTTGTGGGCAAATTGTGGCAGCCAATTGTGCACAGCAGCGTCCCACAAACAGTCATGGATTGAAATGACCAATTTTATTATTGTGGTTTTTTTGGAGGGATTATTATTAGGCGTGTGGAGTAAGGAAACGTACCCAAGGTTTCGTCCTGACCTGCCTGGATTCGAACACAGGTCTCCCCAGCTTGTGCTCCAAACACTGAGCCACAGGAGCTCCAATGTGAAGAAGCGGGGGGTGCGACGAAAACTCTGCTGAGTTAGGGGGGCACCGTTATTTAAAGTTTGGAAGCCACTGCTATATACGGACTATCCACAACAAATATAATTAGAACGAGGTACAGCATAAGTAAAAACGCATGATACAACCTTTCAGGTTTTACTTTTAGGCGGGGTTGTTATTTATAAGCATTGATAAGTCCTTTGCTACCACAGGACGTCTGGAAAAAGTTGATTATATTTTAAGATATGAAAGCATTGATTTAAAAACTTGCATAGAACCCCAATTCAAATAAGCTAGATAATTCAAAAGTTTAGGCATTACGTACAGCTGAACAAATGCATTTTCTTCTTGCAATATTTGCTAACAGATCTGAAGTTTGAATTGGGTGTTTCTGTATATAAGTAGGAACCGGAAATGTAGCTGATTTAGTTTCCAATTCTTGTGAATTTGTGTGTAGGTTTGATGCTGCTTAAAACTGTCAAAGTACCATTCTTCCTCCCTCCCTTTTCTTCCTCCCTCTCCCACTTTTTTAAAAAAAGAATAGAAATTCTAATAACATTTCAACCTATACAGGCAGACCCCGCTTAACGTCGTAGCTTGGTTCTTGAAAAGTGGAGTTAGGTTCTTGTGGACATTTTTCTTCATTTAAAAAAAAAAATGTTCTCCCTGACTGCCTGCCTGGCTCACTCACTCGCTGCCAGCCTGGCTCACTCCTGGCGCTGTCGTGCCCCCATTCCACCCATGCGAACGACACAATAGTGAACATCGGATCATTAAATGAATATATGTTCCCAATGTATCAGCAACGTAATAACGTGAAGCGGGGGCAACTTTAAGCGGGGTCTACCTGTACTATAATTAGACCTCTGAGGTTACTTCTTGATTTCACATCAGTCCGGTAGATTTGCTTTTTAGAATCAGTTATGTACTGAGGTTGTTGTTAGAAAAATATATTTGGCCTAACATTCTATCGCCTGACTTCTAACTCATAATAATTAGCACAGTGAATCAACTTGAACCTGATAACCAGTTTTTGCCAGTTCCTTATGAGGTTTTATGATTGGTTATGCATTATATTATAGGTAATTTAAATCCTTCAATCAGCTTTAATATAAATGAAGCTCAATGGTTGGGCCTGGAGTTGGGGGAGGGGTGAAAAGGGAAAGAGATTTGATTTGTTTTCATTTTACACGCTTCAGCTGGTTATTTCTATTTTGGCTGCCAGGGTTTAATTTAACCTTGTTCACGTGGACAAATGTGTTCAAAGTGTTTCAAAGAATATTTAGCTTTTATTTTATTTCTGAAAGGTTTAATTCAGTACAATTTAGTGATCATGTTTAATATACATGTCATGCTTTATAAAAACAACACTGAAGTAGAATCTTGTGATGGCAACTTTTTATTAAGGAAACTGAACAAAAGGTTGCTGCATTTATCCACTAAAATGCCCGGCTTAGCCAGTCTGATGTGCGGTCCTGCCACCCACTCATTTTCAGTGTAATTATAAAACCGATCCTACCATCAGTGCCAACCACTACTGGCTTTTTGCAATTGTTTGAATCCTGCAATGAGAATAGTCAATAAGCTGTCTTCTACCAAGGTTCAAACTAAAACAAACTCAATATTCCTGTGCTCAGTGAGGTGGGTGGGGTATGAATTTGGGATTCCCAGAGACTGGTAAACCAGGGGTTTACTCTATTGACTTTCTGCTTCATTGTGAATGTTGAACTGTACAACTGATTTTCATTCGAGCATTTGGCCATATTTGTGGAGGAACAGAAGTCAGATATTATCTTGTGCTTTGATCCTAACTCACTCTATTATAGGAAGCTGTGTGGTCACCAAATTAGTTTAGAGGAACAGATTGAAGTAGTCAGATGGCTTTACTGCAAACAAGCAACACACAACTAAATGAAGTCTCCCTTTCTTAAGGCTGTAAGGATTGTTCAAAGGAAGGAATGCTGCAGCCTATGTTTATGTATATATTTACAGTATTAAGGTTTGGTTATCTTTGAAAGAGAAGTGGAAAATATGGCATCAGCAGTGTGGTGAAATGGTCAGCCAATGTCTCTCACAGTGTGAATTGATTAGCAATCAGAGGTGTGCATCTTCTGCTTGTTACTGTGGTGTTTGCAGACCTATTTATTCAAATTATGTTGTGCATCTGATTTCAGTAAAATGCAGAATGTGAGTGCAAGTATTTTGCTATCCACTTTAAATAGGAAATAGAGTAGAAAGCATTTTAAGAAATATGCTATATAATTTCCAATCAGTACATGTGGATTCTTTGACATGTATTTAATCAATAGACTTCGACATGTGTTTACTCTTAGAGACTAAAGGGAAGAAGTTGGAGTTCACACTGCATCTACACAATGTAGTTCAATAAGATAACTATGGCGGCCAATCAATCTGGATGGACAGTTATATAGCAATATTGGTAGATTTTTGTGAGATGTCTGTCTGCCCACTTGGTTGAGTGAGCGCTGGTAAAGCTAAGAGCTAAGAGCAAAGAGATGCATGCCATTGTTGAAAAGTTTGATTTTCTACCTTTTGAATAGTTTTTAAATAATTAATCCACATTCCATCCATGGCATCCCTCTCCTACAACAGAGGAATTAACACCATTAAAATGGTAACCCTGCAGTTTAATGGTACGAAGAACAGGACCAACTGAAGGACAGGTTCCTACTTGCAGTGAATTCCCATAAAGCCGATCTGTAACAAGCTGATTGACTCAGGCCACTGCTGAAGCATCACTTCACACAAGGACTTGAGGTCCATCACCTTGGGTGTCCATTTCCAAAGTATAAGCTTGGGAGGTCATTTGTATCTCCAGCAGAGACCACTTAGCATTTGGCAATTACACTTTCAGAGCAGAGAACCTATAGCTGATTGATGAGCCTCAAAATACACCATCCTAAGGTACCTCATCAGTATCAGTTCCAATTCTGCTCCCCTCCCCGTGAAAAATGTTCTATTTGATGTACATGATAGTCTTATTTACATAGTTATGTATCTGTCTGTGAGCTATATGAGCTATGATATGATATTCAAGGATGTACAATATATTTTACTATATCATGTTTCTTTCCATAATGGCATTTTTTGTTTCTGTTTGAGCCTTGAAGATTTATTTTGTGTTGAACTTATGGAATTGTGGCATGATGTCCTTCCGTTCACTTCCCTCCCCCAACTCCACCATTGCATCCTTTACAAAGGATGGTCAACAAAAGCATCATTTGACAGAAATCACTTACGAAATAAATGAGAGATGATGCCTTTAAATTATTCATGGATCCCTGATCTTTTATTTTTATCACTACTAGTGAAAGATACAATTTATTGATATTTCCACTGCAATAACTGATGCAGGAAAGACATCATATGTCATTAATTCAACAATTACAGATTTGAAGTGGACCCTAGAAATGACAATGTCTCTGTAGTGAATGAAGTTGCAATAAAATTACTTTTTTTTTAACGAAATTCTGATCAACTATTGTAGTAGTAATATCCATTTGTTCACCTTTTTAACAGTTCTCTGAGAATCCCAGCGATTTGTGTGTAGGCACTAAATTTGAGGATCAGCACATGTCCCAGTATTCTCCATGGTCCTGTGGGACTATCAGCTCTTGCATTAGTGCAATGGAGCCTGATCCAAAAGACATCATGGCAACGACCAATGTGGAGATAATGGTAAGAAATATCGAGGTCCTTCAAAAGAGATGACATTTCATAATAGTGCACTGGATTGTGTGGGTTATGAAATCACAAACTGAAAGGATTCTGTAAAATAACAACTTGGCAAGCAGGATAAAGAATAGTTATGTGAAGTTTAATGTACTTTTCCTCTGGATATAAATGAAAAGGTTTAGCATTCTCATTTAGAACTCTTATTTGAACATTTATTATCTTTTCCATTTAAGTTTTTACTCTTAATAGAGAACCATTGAAAGGCAAAGACACCTGCAGTGCCAGATCCTGGCTTCCCACTGTCTTCAACTAACCTCCAACCATAAGCTTAATTTTAGAACCATGGAAAATGTTTTTTCTAAGCAATTTTTCCTTGAGCTCCATTTTCTTTTACTGACTTGGTATATTTGACTGAAAAAAAACAAATCTTATGTTACAAGGTATTTAATAATAGAGTATAACAGGAGAACATTAACCAAAATATAACTGTTTAATTGATTGCTGTATTTTATATGATGAACTTGCAATATCTTGCATTCTGTGTTTTAAGTGCTTACAAATGTTGGATGCTATGTGTTTTGGTTATGCAGCATCTTAAATCCAAACAATATAATCTTTCATTAACACATGCCATTGCTCAAAACGGGTCAAATTAATAATATAATACTTTTATGTGCTCTTTGCATATATAGCACTGTTTAGAAAAAAAATGCATTGTAGTCTTGACTTATCTAATTTGCAATTAAGTTGTTCTATTCAATACTGGGTTTTAATGGGATTCGAAACCTTATGGAAAAAGCCTTGTACTTTGCAAAGTGTCTGCCTTATTTGTAATGTATTTCTATGAGTTAACATTTTCATGTTTTATACTGGACTCTGAAATTTGCCAAAGTTATATATAATATATGTCAAACTATATGTTATATTACTTTTAAAACCTGCTTTGAGCATTAAACATGCTGATGTGTTAGTCTCGGCCCATTGTATAGGGTATTGCAGCCTGCCTAAAATGTAGCATATTTTACAGTAGTTATTGTTTTAATTCTGTTCAGATTTTGCCACTTTTGTCTTGTGGAATTCTACAGATTAGCCGCCTTACTTGTTTGTATTTGAAAAAAATGTTGAGGGTCTCCAGTAAATTGATTTGACCCTTAATAAACCAATGAAATAAAGTCAAGACTTCTCATTTCTTTTTAAGTCTTGTCTTAATTAAGTAAAAAATCTTTGATGAGAATATTGGAATTATGCATTCGTAGCAAAAATGCCCAGATTAAGAGAAAAGGAAATGGGGAACTTCTTCAGTGGATTATTTGATGCTCCAAAGAATATGAGGGTCACAAATGATAAGAGTTCTGAATACCTGTAAAGGTTACATTGTTCATTCCATGACCCATTAAGAAATTGCTTGCACTAGTTCTCCAGCCAGAAGTTATTTTTGGAAAATGAAACTGCGATAAACTTGGTACACAACAGATGTGAAGGTTGCTGAGCGGGTTTAATGTGAAAGCAGCAATTGTAGAAGGGGATGGGGGTGAGGCATCTGACAAACTAGCATCTGTTGGTATTTATACTAAATTCTTCTCTCCCTAAGATATGTGAAAGGACCTGCAGGGTTCTATCTGCAATAATTAAAATGTGCTCTGTATCATGTCTAAAATGACTCCTTCTCTGTTAACATAATTAGCAATGACCATGCTTCATCTTCTGTAAAAACACACATTGACCATTGTAAAATATAATGAGCACTTTGTATAAACTACTAATCTGTGCAGGTGGCAAATATTTGCATTTTATTAAGCCCCGAAAATGCTAAGAGTGAAAGCTCAGTCCCATTTGTAATTTAATTTGTGGTTGAAATTGCCACTCAGAAAATGATCTGAAGCAAAGATTACCTTCTGAAATATTCCACAATAACCAAAATGTTTCTGGCAGAATTAACAGTATAGCTTTAAGGTAACAGGAGAGCACACGTATAGCAATGTATTCTGAAATAATTTGTGCTAAATTAGCTTTCAAATTTGAGAAATCTGACCAGTAATCTCTACCCAGGTTTGCATCACTGCTGGGTGGTGGGGGTGGGGGGGGGGTTGCTGGGTGAGCAAGTAACTGGCTAGGTGGTTGGGTGGGAGTTGGGGGGGGGGGGTAGAAAAGCAAATTATGCTTTACCAGTAACTTGCTTTGTGCAAAATTGTATAAAATCGCCCACACAGTGACATCCAAAAAGTAGATTTTTAACTGAATTGCAAAATAAGTTTTTATTTTTAAAAAGTTAGCTTTTCAGAAATGAAGCAATCAACCATCACCAAAGTAAAACCACCCAGCCACTTTCTCACACCAGCCAGCCACAAACCCACCCAGCCAGCCAGCCATCGAACCACAAACCCAGCCAGCCACCCACCCAGTCAGCCAGCCACCGAACCACAAACCCAGCCAGCCAGTCACCCAGCCAACAACGTTATCTTGTAGTTGATTCCAAGTTTTAAATAAGTAAAGAACTAAAACTCTGATCTTCCTATCCTGGTTACAGGAGGTGTTCATTATTTAGAAACCCATCAAATGTCTTAATGCAAATGAATCTTGGCTTTGCCAGCCCTATCTGAGCTGTTTACCTACCATTCCTTTGCTTTAAGTAGGTCCCAATCACTACCACATGTGCAACTTAAGACCTGTTTACACTTTTTGTAGCAAATCTCAACAGAGATGCTTAAGTATCTCTTCTTGAAATGTTCCGACCTACAACTCTTTCAATACTCCCCAGACTCCGGGGTTGGTGCCAGAGCAGAGGTCTGTAGGGTTGCAAATGTTACTCAACTGTACCAAAAGGGGCAGAAGGATAAAATCATGTCTAACAAACCTGATAAGAGTTTTTTGATGATGTAACAGAGAGGGTGGATGAAGATAGTGCCGTGGATGTGTGATATGGATTTTCAAAAGGCGTGTGATAAAGTGGCACATAAGAGACTTGTAAGCCAAATAGAGGCCCACGGTATTAAAGACATAGTGGCAGCCTGGGTACAGAACTGCCTGGGAGACAGATAGCAGAGTGGTGGTGTTTTTCTGGCGGGAGGGAAGTGTGCAGTGGTGTCCCCCAGGAATTGGTATTAGGACCACTGCGGTTTTTAATCTATATAAATGACCTGGTATAGAGTGTACAATTTCTAAGTTTGCAGATGATACAAAACTGGGAAGAGTAGTAAACAGTGATAGTAGTAAACTGCAAGAGGACATTGACAGACTGGTAAAATGGGCAGACATGTGGCATATGAAGATTAATGTGGAGAAATGTGAGGTGATGCATTTTGAGAGGAAGAATGGCAATATAAGCTGATGGTAGAATCTTGAAGGCGGTGAAGGAACAGAGAGACCTGGAGGTTCATATAAATAAATCTTTAAAGGTGGCAGGACAGGTAGATAAAGCTGCTAAAAAATGTATACAGGACACTAGGCTTTATAAATAGGGGAATAGGGTACAAAAGTCGGGAAGTTATGATGAACCTGTATAAACACTGGTTACGCCCCACCTGGAGACTGTTCAGTTCCAGAACTTAGGAATGCACCACACTTTAGAAAGGATGTCAAGGCATTGGAAATGCTGCAAATGAGATTTACCAGGATGGTACCAGGAATTAGGGATTTCAGTTATCAGGGAAGGTAAGAGAAGCTAGGATTATTCTCCTTGGAGCAGAGGAGACTTCAGCTATGAGGGATTCGATAGGATGAACAAAGAAAAACGATTTCCAAATTATTTCCACTTGACAATGCGAGTGGATCGATAACCTGAAGATACAGATTTAAAATAAATGCTAAAATAATCAGAGGGGAGGTGAAGAGACATTTTTTCACGCAGCTAGTTGTTCGGGTCTAGAATGTGTTGCCTGAAAGAGTGGTGGAAGCTGATTTGATAACAACTTTTAAGAGAGAAGTAGATAGATATTTGGGGAGGACAGGTTTGCAGGGCTATGGGGATAGTGCCGGAGCGTGGGATTGATTTGGAAAAGCTCTTTTCAAACAGCCAGCACAAACACAATGGGCTGAATTACCTCTTGTGCTGTATAATTCTAGGATTCTTTGAGACCTGTGTTGTGGAATTGAATGGTTAAAACCTCTAAAGAAGCTATATATTGGCCTCTGAACTCCATTCTGATTATCATCCGTGGTTGAGGTCTGATCTGTCATTGACAATATTTAAAGGTTATCAGACTGTTGAATTTAAAAATCTATAGATCCCTGATGGTTTATCCTCAACATCATGTACGTTTAGAAACAGATCAGCATGAAATGCTGTTTGTATTGGTGGTGTAAAGAAGCTGTGCATTCTTCTGGGACTGTAAGTTTTTGTGAGTTTGACCTTACATTCAAATTTAAAAAATACACGACTGTTAATTCCCATTAACAGACCAACACGTTTCGCCCACAGTTATAAAGTCAATTCACTTTACAGTATATTCTGTGAAGCGCTTTGAGAAGTCTAGAAGATGTGATTATCAAATGCAAGGATTATTATTATATTCCATCAATGAATATAAAAAGCATCCATCACTTATCTGTTACAAGCTCACAAATTGTTCGCCTGTAAATAGTCATTACACTTTACAGTAAATATATTTTATAAAGCATTTTAACATGAGATGGCACAATATCAAATGCAAGGATGATCACCGTACATGGTTTTATTCTGTATATTTCAGCTGTTTAGTAAATTTTATGTGAGCAAAACTATTTTTTGAAATGTTTGTGGACTTCTAACCACTTTTGTTAAACTAGTGACATTCGTTGATTGATGGTGAAAGGTTTTAAGGATAAAGTTTTCTTAATCTCATCTGTAGATTTTGTTTGATACATATTTCTGTTTTCTTTTCTTTTATTTGATGCACTGTTAAAGTTGCAAGCTTTAACAGTGTTACTTGGATGAGTGAATCATGTGGTAAATTTATAGGCCAGGAAAGGCCCAGGATTGATTTGAGAATTTCACTGCAGTTGTCCTTTGGATTCTAAGATATAGGGAAATAGGCCAGTTTCCCAGGCAAATGTGCAGTGGTGCATTTCTGGGATTCCACCTACTGTACAGTATGGATAATGGATGAGAATTAGCTTATTGACCCTCATTGAACAAGTTTCCCACCAGAAAAGAAATCTCATGAATACTATTCACTATTCAATATATGGCTTTCCTGCTCTCCTATCCCCTACCCCGAACCCTCCCCTTGCCATCTTTCCCCCCTTTTTTTCCGCTAATCCCATTTCCATGACTGTTTGTGGGACACTGCTGTGCGCAATTTGGCTGCCGCGTTTCGCCCACAAATATACAGTCAATTTTCCAACTCTTCTTCATCCTGCACCGATCCCTCCCCTATCCCCCCGCCACCCCACCACCTGCTCTTGCACCTACCTGACTGCACAGTGCCTTGGGATGTCCTCTCGACATGAGAGGCGCTATATAAATGCAAGGATTGATTGATCGATCAATCAATTGATTGAGGGTCTGTTCCTTTTCAACTTATATTTTTCAAGAAGCTTTCAGTATATTAGTGCACTCTGAAATGGTGTGCATCACGATTGTGTTATTGAGTAGTAATCACATTCAACATTGCCGACGGCTACTTATGGATTGATTTTGTTTTGCATAAAAAAAGCATCTAAATATTTGTTCCTTTCCATTCACAATGCTCATGACTGATAGGGTGGGAAAGCAAAATATAATGTGATCTTCTAAGTGTGCTTGTTAACTTGTTACTATGCAGAATATTCATACAAATACATCTCAGCCAAGGTTGAGTTCAACCCCTGGTTTCCTCAGTTCCTGGCATTATGTGTTCAGAGTCAGAATTTTATCATTCATGAGAAAACTAGTTGTTGCTTAATTATAAACCTGAAGTGAGACTCTGTAGTTGATGTGGTTTATTAATTATTATTATTATTTGGTTTAAAGGTTTCCAAGAGTTTAATTTTTCACATGTTCTCATTTGCTTTCAGGACCTTGATATGAAAAGGCGGCTAAACCTGTTTGACCCTCAGAGAAGAGGCAAAGATGAAGATCCCATAATTCCATTTGGTGATGGACCGATCATCTCAAAGTGGGGTGCGATTTCTCGGTCTGCGCGTACAGGTTATCACAACACTGATCCAATCCAGGCCACAGCTTCCCAAGGAAGTGCCACCAAGCCTATCAGTGTAACCGGTTGGTTTTTTTTGGTTTCTTTAGTTTAAAATGGGGGAGACATGTTGGCATTACAGCTTTGTACAAATACAGCTTTGCCTGCTGTGCATTCTGTGTCAATTGGCTCAATAATAGCAATAATCCTTGCATTATTCCTTGATCTTTGCATCCTTGATATAGCATCGATCATATGTGAGGCCAACCCAAAGTGCATCACAGGATTTTACTGTAAATTTAGGTGATTGTGTTTTCACAATCACCTAATAGCCAACTTGATCACAGTAATGTCCTCCGAAAAAATCATTGAAGTGAATGAGCAATTTTTGTCTAGGGGAATGTTGGCCAGGATAGCAGGAGAAACTCCCTTCTTTTCAAACAGTATCATAGAGTCATGCTATATGATGTATCTGAATAGACAGAGAAAGCACTCTTGCATCTGAGTTTAAAATGTTGCTATTCCAAGTATGTGTCCTAGCCAATACTGCACAAAATTGGTCATTCACCACATGGCTGTGGGTGGGTGATTGCTAGCTGTTTGTTTGCTGATAAAAAGAGTTACTTCACTTGAGCATAATTCTTTGTGAAGTTTTGATATGTTAAATGTTAAGAGTGAAAAAATCTGGACCTGTTTCTCCAGCCCCCTATTCCTGATTGTATTGCATTACTTTGCCTTTGTTAAAAGAAAATGATGTAGTCAAAACTGAACCATATTAGAATCCCACAGGGGTGTTTATCTGGTTCCATTGGATTTTTTTCCCCACAAGTTAGATCTGTTGTTAAATCTGCTTTCGTTTGTTTTGCAGACTATAGTTCCTATGTGAGCCATACCGACTCGAATAGCTGGAGTTCCTCTGCCCTTTCATATGGATCAGATTCTACTCCACCTGCTCCATACCTTGACAGGTAATAACAGAAGGCTGAGCAGATGTTCTTTTGCTTTAGAATGATGACTTTTATGTGAATGTATCCACTGGATAATTTAGGCATAGAGAGTATGATGATAACATTTTCACCTTTTCAACTTTCTATTGATTTTTGGGGGAAATCTCTTTTTTTAAAGTATAAAGTTTGACAGTAAATAGTTCATCAGAAGAGCTGCAGCGTTTTTACTGATTCTGAATATGCAATGTTTAAAGATTTAATTGTAAAATGTTTGGGTTTCAAATTTGTTTTACGACTTCAAGGTTTTGTTGTTTCATCATCTGTTGCCTTCAGGACTGTGAGGTGGTTGAATTATTATAAATAAATTAATAATAATCCTTGCATTTTATATAGCGCCTTATCATGCCTTCGAAATGTCTCAAAATGATGCACAGAATATACAGTAAACTGAATTGATTGTATATTTTGTGAATGAAACGTGGCAACCAGTTACGCACAGCAGTGTCCCACACACAATAGTGACCAAATAATGTTTTTAAATAATGCCAGCAATGTCTGTGTGTGTGTGAACACACACAGACATTGGGAGAGGTGAAGTGGGGCAGGAGTGGGTTTCTAATTATATTCTGTTTGCCAAGGTTTATTATCGTTATAATCTTTACATTTGGTATAGCATATACATCCACATTGAGAGGTCATCTCAAACCACTCAGTAAATTGAAACCACTACTTCTGACTCGGGTGTGAGATTGCATACTTATTTCAGTGTCAAACCTCTTTGTCCTTATAATGCAAAATGATAATGCAAGCTCAATTAGAATAATTTTGCCATGTGCTGCGCTGGTGTTAATAATCAATCAGCATCTCATTTCTCAATCGATATTTGGTTTCAGAGAGCGTCTGGGAGCATCAGATCTGTCAGCACACAGGAAGCATCCTAATGGTGGAAATCAGCTCTGTATAGAGATGCAGCAGCAGGTGAGGACTTGCTGTGTATCTGGAGTACTTCACTGTCAGCACACTTCAGAAGTATAAAAGTACAGTAAAAGCCCTTTTATCCATGACCCGATCAATCGTAACTTCCGTATAACCAGCATCTCAAAAAAAAAAGGTCCCCATTTGAATAACCAGATCTTATCCGGCACAATTGCCGTGGCGCATTTTTTTCCCCTCATATTGGTATTTCGGAATGCTGCTACTAGTGCCTCGAAGGTGGCACTGCCATTTTTTTCCCTCACATCGGCCATTGTAGAAGATAGACTATCCACCTCTACCCCAGCATCATGGCTTCAAACAGGCATCTACCACCTGATTTTTAGGTGAATAACAAAGATCTGTTAATATCTGTCATTATTTAGTCTTATTATTAATATGGTATGTGTTAAAATAAGTTTTAAAAAATTGTGTTGGGTTTTCAGCGTCGGATCCGCCCGAACATCCGGCATGCCTTTTAACCAGCATTGGCCAGGTCCCGAGGGTGCCAGATAAATGGGCTTTTACTGTACTGTTTTTTTTTAAATGGATGACTTCGGAGTGAAAGCAGTTTTATTGGTGCCTCATATTTGTGTTTGACCAATACCTGCGTTTGCTGGTAAATGTAGTTTCTTGCACAAATCGCATTGGATTTAAAATCTATATGGAATCTCTTATTGTGAAGCTGTTTCCAGCTGTAGATCACGAGTACATGCTGCTATGTTCAATTATGGGCTGAGGATCCTCTATTGGTGACACAATTATGGTCTTTTCAACTCATGTTAATTTATTCACAGCCATGATTTCACTCATTTATAGGGTGAATTTTCGGGAGATTCTGGCGATGCCATGCCGGAACGGGATATAGAGCTGGAGCTTTCTGCTCTGGATACTGATGAACCTGATCCTGATCACAATGAAGAAATAGAAGTATGAGTTTTGTTATTTACTGCTGTCTATGCTTTCAATCATGCAGATGGTAACAGTATCTGTAAGTTATAGTTTACCAGATGGATTGTACAGTGTGTATTTTGCTTTACTAGTACAGCATTTGTATTTATTGTATTTATATGGAGACCTTCCTCTCGGCAATATCTCAGAATGCTTCATAGTGGTGGTTTGGGGTTCCGTCAGTTACCACAAATGGGTGGGTAGAGTTTTGTTTAAAGCTAATTCTACCAGAACCTTGGTGTTTTGCACTCAAATTCTACTGAATTAATCAGATCATTGTTGCGTGATTTTGTCATCCACTAATTTACCACTACTCTGACACCTCTGCCATATAAAATAATAATTATTATACATCTGCCAAGAACACGCTGTCTTGGCAGATGTATAATAATTATTATTTGATATATAGCATCTTTTATGTTGAAAGGGTTTCTTAAAGTGTTTGAAGATGCACAACTGCATCCTGGAATGATATTCTACCCCCTTTGTAACTTCCCTTCCTCTAAGACACAGATTTGTCTTATTCTCAGCAAATTCCCAATAGCATGGCCAAAAATGAGTGATTGTGATGTATGTAATACTATAACACTCTGTGGCACCTTTGGTGTTTGTCTGTGTCTCATCTAAGCAATGAGCTCAGAGTGATAAGTAACTTTCTACTAGGGAACGGCGATATGGGAATTTTCCGGATATGGATATATCGGTTGGCTCATATTGAGATATACCGAAATATCGATATTTTCAGTTTTTTTCGTACTGCGCATGCGCGCGCTCATCGGAGTGCGCGCGCATTCGGGGCCTTTCTTCTCAGGAGGTAAATATCTTTCTCTGTGTCTCTCACTCTCTCCATCTCTGTGTTTTTCTGTCTGTGTCTCTCTATGTCTCTCTCCCTCTCTCCTCTCTCACATCCCCCCCCATCTCTATCTATCTGTATATTATCACATCCACCCCTTCTCTCCCCCCCGCCGTCCCTCTCTCGCACCCCCCACCCCCGTCGTCTCTCTCCCCCACCCCCCCCCCCCCCAGCCATCTCTTTCTCCCTCCCCCCATCCCCCCCCCCCCCCCCGCCGCCTCTCTCTCCCTCCCCCCCCAGCCGTCTCTCTCCCTCCCCCCCCAGCCGTCTCTCTCCCCCTCCCCCCCAGCCGTCTCTCTCCCCCTCTCCCCCCCCCCAGCCGTCTCTCTCCCTCTCTCCCCCCTAGCCATCTCTCTCCCCCTCTCCCCCCCAGCCATCTCTCTCCCCCTCTCCCCCCCAGCCATCTCTCTCCCCCTCTCCTCCTCCCCCCAGCCGTCTCTCTCCCCCTCTCCTCCCCTCCCCCAGCCGTCTCTCCCCCTCTCCTCCCCCCCCCAGCCGTCTCTCTCCCCCTCTCCCCCCCCCCCAGCCGTCTCTCTCCCCCTCTCCCCCCCCCCAGCCGTCTCTCTCCCCTCCCCCCCAGCCGTCTCTCTCCCCCCCCCCCAGCCGTCTATCTCCCCCTCCCCCCAGCCGTCTCTCTCCCCCTCACCCCCCCCCAGCCGTCTCTCTCCCCCTCACCCCCCCCACCCACAGCCGTCTCTCTCCCCCCACCCCTTGAATACCTGTATATTGTATTCGAGGACTATGAATACAAGATGGCGGCTTTGCACCTCGGTCTGTGCATTGTGTATAGAGATGAGCATTCTGGGTCTTGTAGTTGATTGTGCTCGCATCCCGATTTTTTACCTCGATATATCGTTTTTCGATATATCGATATTTTTTAAATGTCTATATCGGCGTATCGATATGAAAATCATATCGGGTTTTAGCGATATACCGATATATCGCCGTTCCCTACTTTCTACAAAATTGATTTAAGGAGAGGATCTTTTTGACATGCATCTGTTTCTGCTGCATGTTCAGAGCTAAATGAAAAATGGTACAACAAATGTTATTAAATTTGTGTTTTTGTTATTACAATTTACACTTGGTAGCTGGAATGGGTGAGCAGGTAGTTCCAACAACAACAACAACTTTGATTTAAATAGCGCCGCCCATACCAGACAGTGTTTCAGAGCTAGTTCCATCAGATCATAGAATTATATACAGCACAGAAGGAGGCCATTCAACCCATTGTGTCTGTACCAGCTCTTTGAAAAGAGCTGTCCAAATCAATCCCATTCCCCCACTCTCTCCCCAAACCCCTGCAAACCTGTCCTCCCCAAATAACTTATCTACTTTTCTCTTAAAAGTTGTTATTGAATTGGATCAGTTTCCACCATCCTTTCAGGCAACACATTCTAAATCCCAGCAACTCACTGCTTAAAAGAAATGTCTCCTCACCTCCCCACTTTTACTTTAAAAACTACCGACCCAACTGCCGGTGGAAATAGTTTCTGCTTGTTCCAGATAGGATGCAGGATGGCATTAAAGCTCTGTGTGTGTGTGTATCTGTTTGTGTGTGTGTGTCTGTCTGTCTCTGTATGTGTGTGTTTGTGTGTTCACACAGGATGTCCTAGATCGACAGTTGGGAATTGCCTCCCAAAGTGATCCAACCAGTCACATGAGGTCTGAGAACGAACATCAGCACAAACTCGGAGGTGAGGAGCAGGGGCGCCGGATCGCAGAGCAGATCGCAATCACGTAAGAGACTAAAATTATGAGAATCACTTAACTTTGCCTCCAACAAATAGGCTTTGGCAGTTGGGTTTAGAAATATGATTTGATCAGAAGATTTCTTCCATTTGGTCATTTTACTTACTGTCAATTTAATCCAACCTCACCAAGAAACCTGTCTCTGTGTTGTGTATTCCACCTTTGCCCCTCACACTCTCCCCCTTTGCCAATTCTTTATTATTACTCAATATTATCTTTAAAATAAACATGATTATTAATAATGATTCTTGCATTTGATACAGTGCCTTATCATGTCCTTGAGACGTCCCAAAGAGCTTCACAGAATATACTGTAAAGTGTAGAATATTTTGTGGGCAAATACGGCAGCCAATTGCGCACAGTAATGTCCCACAAATAGTCATGGATTGAGTGACCAAATTATTATTTGAATTTTTTTTTTAATGGGTTTTTAACTCTGAAAAAGCAACTCTTCCAGTCCTATTTACTGCTAAACAGAGACAGGTGGCGTAACAACACTTGCCTAATGTTTCACCCCGCCGGGAATCGCGCCCGTGCAAAGCGAATGCTCTAACCACTCAGCTACAGGACTCCTGATTACTAAATATTTAGTTCATAACAAAAATGGATCCAAGGCCTTGTTCCTCTGTCTTGTGAATGTCCTAACTAATTTTTGTCTTGTATTTCCTTATCTATCAGAGAGGAAAAGAAGGTGATCCTTCCTCGGTCGTCCTGCTTCAATCAGCCAATTATACCGGCAGTCGGTATCAACACCTCCCCAGCTATGTCTGCGTCCATTAGCATTAATAACCTGCTTCTGAAAACCTCTGCTCACAGGCTATCAGAGGACGGGAACGATGTGAAACCTGCAACAAATGGCGAGGCTCTAGTTAATGGGAGCTGAAGAGATTGATGCTTGCACCGACATCTAAAAGCAATTCATTTTGCTTTCTAATATAATATAACATAATATATATGTGTGTGTATTATATATGTGTATATATTACATTATATTATATTATTTTTTTTAAAGAACTATTTGGGGGCATCAAATTCCTGTGGACTTTTTGATACTAGAAAAGCCCTCTTGCATTAACCATTTTGACAAACAGAATTAACATTAGTCAGAAAACTTGTTCAGGTTCCAGTGAACTTTGGAATTTGAACATCATTCTACTTAATGCTTTAAAGCAGCCTTTTTATGAGTCTGTTGTGAGCCGGTGCAGTAACTTGGCCATTTATATTGACAATGGCTGATGTAGAACGTTAGACCACTCGGTTATTGACCAGCAGGGCCTTTTGCAGCAGCACATCTGGTGAAAGCTAACTACGACTTTACCTCCTATTTTTCTTTTGTATATTTTTGTGTACAATTCAACACAAATTTGTAAAAAGATAATGGCTTGGAAAACTCTTTTCGAGCTGTTGTTGTAAGAACTAGTTTCATGGCATTGTTGCACTTTTATAGGAAACTTGTAAACATGTTTTGTTAAGTGGTGAAGGGAACGAACTTTTCACCTTTTATTAAAATGCATAATAAGGGTTTCAAAATACAGTTTGCACCAGAAATCACAGCTGTAGTCAAGGTTTATCTTAATTACTTCAGTCTTGTTTCTGTGGTTATTTAGTGGAATGTTTAACACAAGTTTAAGAGAATGGGAAGGGGTTGAGCCCTGCGGCACAGTTGCTGATCAGCGTAATCTGGAGACGAGACAAAGTGTTTATTTTTCTTCCCCAAATTCATCACAGAATAGAGTTGTGATGGTTTTCCTCTATGTGTTGGAATGGAATCTAATTCAGGGGATGACATTTTAGTTAGTTCTATCCATTGGAGAGAAATTCCACCTCAGTCTAAATGTACTTGTATTTACATAAAGTTTTAGACTGTCCACAGTTTGGCAGATTGTTGAATACAGCCTTAATTTTGAAGCCAATGTTTTTATAAGTTCTTTTCAGAACTACAGAACACCAAATCAAAATCTAGGATAAATCTAGGAACTAAGTGGAATATCTCTCCACATGTTTTGAAGTTCAGGATTCAGAACAAGAGTGATCTTTCCATCCTAGTATTGAATATAAATGCAAGTGGAATAGAAATGGAAGCCATTATATCCCAGACCTGGTGGGAATGCACACAGCAAGCACACAAATCCTGTTTGCTTGATCTAAACAGGTAGAGTGATTGTAACTGGACAAGAGGTTCCCACAGGCTCCCAAATCCAACCCCACTTTCCTCTAAGAAAGTTGAATTGCAATATAGTTTAATTTTGTTTGGCTAAACTGATAGGTTTACATGAGTTTGTTGGCAAAAAAAAGACTGACATGTTTACATTATGGCAATAAGGAACTTGTTTCTAGTGTTGGTTGGTTCGTTGCTGGATTTGAATGCAGAGAAGCTCATTTGTTTCATCCACTTCGGCACAGTTTAGGTGAGGGTCACAATGCGAGTTAAAATGCTTTAGTTGTTCTGAGATGCTTCTTTGCTGCTTTCTTCCCATTGCATTTTGCTGAACAGAATCAGCTGTAGGTGAAAGCTGTGTTTTGGAACTTGTGTATTGTGTGTTGTTTGCACTGAATGACAAGCCGATATTACTGGTCTTTATTCTGCCCTAACCAGGTCCAAGGACACTCTGTTGGCTTCTCTGCTTACTTTATGATGAACGATCGTTGTGTTGCAGGAAGAGCACAAAGTTACTGTAATCATTTCATGAAAATGAACTATCCAAAGTTGCACCTGCAGTCAGTCCCCAGTTAAAATAAACCACTTTTAAGTTCGATCAAATTTTTTTTAAACAATGCCAGCAGCAGTGTCAGCTGTCTTTTTTTTACTTGAGGAAGATGCTGTTGGCAATGTAATCATGTCAATACATTTTATTTACTGCCTGAGTGACATCTATCTCTGCCATCTCGCTTCTGTTTAATAGATTCTGGGACATTGATAGATTCATACACGGCAACAGCAGAGCTATTGAAGAAATGTTTACAAAAATCTGTAAATGTGATACTTATGGAGTTGAGGGCATTATGTTTGTTTGACTGTGTATAATCTGGTTCACTTTCAACTTCTCACCCGCCCACACAGCCTCAGCTTCACACACTCTAGCTTTTCTCAATGAGGTTCTGTGGAAACCCATTCTGGGTGTGTCTGTGTGTGTTGTGGGTGGGGGGGGGGAGTGTGTGGGTGGGCTGTGTGTGTACGGGGAATGGCGTAGGGCTGGGAGGAATTTTAAAAAATGATAAAACTTGTGTAAGCTGATAAAGCCTTTATTGTATTATGTACAATTCTGTTGATTCCTGTACTCTGTGCACTCAACCCTGTTAATTTTGTGATGTTTTGGATCATATTGTTTGCAAATGAAATGATACAAGTCTGCAGGACTTTCTGTTAACCCCCCTTTTAAAGAAATATTTCTGTTATGCAGATTTGCCATTTGCTGTTCTCAGCATTGACGATATCCTCTCGTCTGGTCTATCTTTGCTATCCTCGTGTACTTAACTATTTGATTTAACATTTGCATTTTTATGTTTTTGATAACTTCTGTGAAGTTGATTGTTCTGAAAATCGTACTGGGATATTTTAAACCAAGCACGACTTTCACCAGGTGGCTGCAAAGGATGTGTTCTGCTGGTGAACAACTTCTCCAGGATCATGTACATGGTCCTGTGAGTTGTTAAAGTGATAAAAAATACCACAACTTCAGTGTCAGGATTTTTAAAACAAGTTTTGTGCACTTCCCTGAGGGTTGAGGATTTTACTTTTCTTCGAGAGGACATTTGCACAGAGTGACCAGACACATTGCTGCTTGATGCTTATAATTGCATTAGGTGGTAACATGAAATCTATTCCTATTTATAATAGGATTTATATTTTTTTTGTAATGAAGGAGCAAAATTGTACACATTTAAACGTTTGTGGGGCCTCAGTGCAGTGTCAGTTTGTGAGGCCTCAGTGCAATGTCAGTGTCAGGTGTCTAAGCTAACAGGTGCCACCTGTTGTAATTAAATCTCAACACCACATAATATCAGGGACCTGCATGTGTGAAACATTTTTAAACATCATTTTGATACAGGTTTGGTGGCCAATAGAAAGCTGTCCAGCTCAATCGACTGCAGACATTTATATAAACCTTCTAATGCAGTCATTTAATTTCAATCACAGCTGCTCTCGACAATGTAGCTTCAGGATAAACTAAAAAGGCACCAATGTTAACGCATGTGATTAAGTCATTGAAACAAAAATCTTTTAACAGAAATTTTATGTAAAATTACATATTTTACTTTAGCCTTTCTACTTTCTAGCCATAATCCAATCGGCACCTGTGCTGTTACTTCAATGAATTTTCATCGCCATATAAACAACAAGAAGAAAATGACACTTGTATAAAAGCCCCAGAGTTGCAGGCTTTCCTGGTGAGCCTCTGTGATTAGCAGCTGTAATAAATGCTTATTGAGCTCCTATCGTTGACACCTTTTCAAATTGCCATAACAGAAGATATTTGTGTCTTTAATATTGACAGCAGGTGATGTTTGCAGTAGTACAGGTAGGACTTCTGATCATTAGTTTAAACTATGGAAACTGGGGCAAAATCCTCATCTTTCTCTCCCCAAAGCTGTACCTGGGCTAATGTCCAACTGGAATAAGAAATATTTTAAACTCAAACTGGCTTTTGGGTTTTGCTGCAGTTATTATCTGCTACAGCGAACTTTACAAGTTGATTATTTTCCCTCTTGTGGTGGGATAATCCTTTGAATGCCACTCTGCTGGATACTATCAATTATATCCTGTTACACTGAATATTGTTGATAGATCCCTAAACAAAAACTAATATTTTAAGAGCTATTTATTGATGCGTGAGATCAACAAAGTAAACGCACATGGCTTCAGTATACAAATCTTCAGAATTCTCTATGCCATTATTTTTGCTACCGAAATAAAACCGATTTAGTCAATTATCTAGAAAGCCTCTGAAAATAGAACTCTTGCCCTCAGGGAAATGGCCACCCTCTGTGCTACAAAACTAGAAAATAACATCTTCAGTGCTTTCTGACGGTGAATATATATTACATAAATTAATCTTGTGTATGTACCTTAACTTTTTATTTTTTAAATTGCATTCTTTAAATCTCAGTTATGCTGAGCTGGGGAGGGATTGGGAAACCAGTTGCTTTTTTTTACAATTGCTGCTGTTAGCGACAGTAATTATATCACAATTCAACAGCTATCAACATTGTTTTTTTTTAATTAACTAGAAGCCACTGAGTGCAGTCACTGCCTCATGGACCTAGATGCTTCATTTCAAAATGTAGTCACCCGCACATATCCCATAAACCCATCCAGTCAAGGCGTCAGTTAATCAAAAGGCATGAAAATGCATGCAATTCCTCAGCTGGGCAAATAAGTACATTATACTGTAGTTGTGATACAACACATGTGATTCTTATTTGTACTACACACGCCCACTGTACACATGGTCACTGCACACATGTCCACTGTACACATGCCCATTGTACAGCCACTTGACGCATTGTGGTAAAGCTTGTGTTTGCTGTTTGCATTCATGCTGTTTTTGCATAATCTTTTCACTGGAAGTTACAAAATTCTCTTGCATAATTTTAAAGTTTTTTTTTAAAAAGTTTAGCTGGAAGAGTTGGGGGACAGAGGCCTGTTTTGTCAATTGTACAACCGATTGTGGAGCTCAAGTGTGAATATTTTACGTCTGTATTAGACATTTTCTTTGCAAATCTATTGTTCGATTGATATGTAAATGAATAAACGATGGTACACATCCGTCATGTATAAAGGAGACACCATCGATACGATGGATTTAATGCTCGTTTTTGCTACGTACTTGGCTTATATTTAAAATCTATAATTTAAGAAAAGTGCTCTATTAATTAAATGGGAATAAATTATATTCCACTTGTTAATTTCAATTTGACTTCCAAATTGTTGGTAGTTTTGTTTCCCTCTTTCTTTGTTCTAGGAATAGGATGAAATATGAATGCTAGGCCATTTAGGTCTCTTAACAGATTAGTTTTGTGATGGTATAGCGAAGGTTGAATTCTCAGTGTACAAATCTTTGTTTGCTGTAGCACTGAAGTGAAGAGCTGATAGCTTGGGCTGCACACCAGAATAGAGCATCATGAATCTCAGTGTTTGAAAGGTGATTGGTGGCACAGTTTGCAGTACTTGAGATGTATTTGCATGCATAACAATAAAGTTATTTGTCAATTGAGAACTTTTCCCCCACCCCATTGCCTTTACTATCTGCACAAACACCAACAGGACAAAAGGTTAAAGTTTATAGAGGAACACCTGCCTGTGTCCCCAGCGGAGTCCGGAGTTAGGGCAGTCACTTCATAACCGGGTTTGATTCCTTAGGCAAGTTCCCTTACTCCACATCCCTGTTTAAATAGGAAATAGGAACCCGCTTGGTTATTCGATTGATGGATCGCTTTCCATGGGTAATCTCTCCAAATAATTTGGTCAATAGGCTGCCAAATTATACAGTCAATTCAATTTACAGTACATGTGAAGCGCTTTGAGACATCCAGAAGATGTGATAAGGCACTATATCAAATGCAAGGATTATTATACATATACAGCAAAAGCCCGTTTATCTGTGACCGATCAACCAAATTGCTCGACCCCCTCCCAGGGCAATTCCCTATTCCCCAGCAATCGTGAGTATGCTCACTTTCCGTATGCACACTTATTAAACTTATGAACTTGGAGGTTTTTACCGATCTGTAAAAAATGCTTTTTTACCAATCTTTTTACCAAGTGTGCTGGAATCTTTATTGGTAAGTAGCCATACAATATTCTGTTACTATTTTGTATGTTATGAATATACAGTAGAAGCCCGTTTATCCAGCACGCTCAGGGGATTGACTAATTGACTGCTGGATAATAGGGCGGCAAGTTGCCGAAAACCCAACACAAAAAATGTACTTATTTTAAAACATACCATATTAATAATACACTAAATAGTAACAGAATATTGTATAGCTACTTGCCAATAAAGATTCCAGCACACTCGGTAAAAAAGCATTTTTTACCGATCGGCAAAAACCTCCAAGTTTGTAAGTTAAAAAGTGCGCACGCAAGCGCAGAGTGAGCACACTCGCGATTGCTGGAATGGGGAATTGCCCCGGGAGGGGGTCGAGCAATCCAGTTAATCGGGTCACAGATAAATGGGCTTTTACGGTAGTATTTTAAAACAAGTACTTTTTTGAGTTGGGTTTTCAGCAACTTGCCGCCCGATTATCCGACAGTCAATTAGTCTACCCCCCCGGAGCGTTTTGGATAAACGGGCTTTTACTGTAACAGTATATGTTGTCACCCTGACTCGATCAAACAGGAGTAGGCTATTCAACCTGTCACGCCTGTTCCGCCATTTAATCAGACAATGGCTGATGTGTACTTCTACTTCGCCTTTCAATTCCAATTTCCTGCTTTCACCCCGTATCCATTAATACAATGACCAACAATTAGAATTTATATAGCGCCCTCCACACCAGGCAGCATCTCAGACCTCAAATACCCTGACCTACCAAAAATTTACCGATCTTATTTTTGAAGCTGTGGATGGATCCAGCATCCACAACCATTTGGGGGAGAGAATTCTAGATTTCTACCAACACTTTGAGTGGAAAAAATGCTTCCTGATTTCACTCTTAAATGGCCTGGTTCTAATTTTAAGACTATGCCCCCTGGGTGACCATGCCAGAGCCTTGGAAAGTCCTCCCGACGTGAAAGCTGCTCTATAAATGTAATTTTGTTGTTTTGCATTCCCCCACCAGAGGAAATAGCTTCTCTGTAACTACCCTATCAAATCCCTTTATCATCTTACATACCTCAATCAAATCACCCCTCAATCTTCTAAACTCAAGGGAATAAAATCCGAGTTTAAGAACATAAGAATTAGGAGCAGGAGTAGGCCATTCGGCCCCTCAAGTCTGCCCCGCCATTTGATAAGATCATGGCTGATCTTCTGACCTAACTCTTAATTACCTGCTGTATCCCCATATCCCCTAATCCCTCTATATTTTAAAAATCTATCAGTCTCAGTCTTGAAAATGCTCAAGGACTGAGCAACTACAGGCTTCTGGGTAGTGAATTCCATAAATTCACTACCCTCTGAATGAAAAAATGTTTCCTCAACTCTGTTCTAAAAGGCTGACCCTTAATTTTAAGACTGTGATTATAGATTCTAAGGTTATAGATTCTCCTACCAGGGGAAACAGTCCCTCAATGTCTACTTTATCCAGCCCTTTAAGAATCTTATATGTTTCAATAAGATCCCCCCTAATTCTTCTGTACTCTAGAGAATACAGCCCTAGTTTATTCAACCTATCCTCATAGGTCAGTCCCCTCATCCCAGGAACTAACCTAGTGAATCTACACTGCACCCCCTCTAAGGCAAGTATGTCCTTTTTTTAAATAAGGAGACCAAAACTGCACACAATACTCTAGGTGCGGTCTCACCAGGGCCCTATACAGTTGCAGCAAGACTTCCCTACTCTTGTACTCTAAACCTTTTGAAATGAACGCTAACATGCCGTTCGCCTTCTTAGTTGCTTGCTGCACCTGCAAACTAACTTTTTGGGACTGGTGTACAAGGACACCCAAATCCCTCTGAACACTAACACTATCTAACCTCCCCCTGTCCAGAAAATAATCTGTTTTTCTATTTTTGCTACCTAGGTGAATAATTTCACACTTCCCCACATTAAATTCCATCTGCCACCTACTTGCCCACTCCCCTAGCCTATCTATATCTCGTTGCAATTTTTTTGCATCATCCTCACAGCTGACTCTCCTACCTAGTTTAGTGTCATCCGCGAATCTAAACGCATTACATTTAATGTCCTCGTCTAGATCATTGATGTAAATTGTAAAAAGCTGAGGCCAAAGGCACTGATCCTTATGGTACTCCACTCGTTACATCCTGCCAATTCAAGACTGACCCATTTATCGCTGCTCTCTGTTTTCTACCTGTATACGCAGCCTTTCCTCATAACTTAACCCTTTTAGGCCTGGTCACATTCTGGTGAACCTGCGCTGACCCCCTCCAGGGCCAATATATCTTTCCTGAGATGTGGTGCCCAATACTGAACGCAGTCTCCAGTCTCCAGATGGGGTCTGACTAATGCTCCACACAGCTGAAGCATCATTTCTTCCCCTTTGTATTCCAGGCCTCTCGAGATAAAGGCCAATATTCCATTTGCTTTTGGATTATGTTTTGACCTGGGAACTAGTTTTTAGTGATTTGTGGATATGGACTCAAATCTCTTTGCTCCTCCACAGCTTTTAATTTCTCCCCAATAAGAAAAGATTCTGTTTTATCTTTTTTCGGTCCATAGTAGATGACCTCGCACTTCCCTGCATTAAATTCCATTTGCCACAGCTTTGCCTATTCACTTAATCTGTCCCTTACAAGTCCCTTTGTAACTTCCTACTCCCAGCTACTTACACTACTCCGATCTTAGTGTCATCTGCAAACTTGGATATAAAACTTTCTTTTCTATTTCTTTCTATTTATTTCTTTCTGTTCCTTCATCCAAGACATTTATGTATATGGCAAATAGCTGAGGTCCCAGTACCTCAGGGGGACACCACTTGTCGTTCCCACCAATCACAGAACATTCCCTTTGTCCCTAATCTCTGTTTCCTGCCTCCCAACCAATTGCCAAGCCATGTCACGAGATTACCTCAGATTCTGTGCACTTCCATTCTGGCTAATAATCTTTTGTGTGAAATCTTATCAAACGCCTTCTGAAAGTCCATGTAAACCATATCCATAGTACCATGTTAATGACTTCCTCAAAAAATTCAACTGAATTAGTCAGATCTCTTCACAAACCGAGACTGACTCCCTTTGATAAACTCATACAGAGCTGCCAACCAGTATGTTTTTGCCATATTTAGTGGTAAATTGAAGTAAATACGGCAGTACCATTTTTCTTGGTAAAATACGTTTTTGGAAAATCCGAATATATTCCATGTTCTGTCTGTCTCTCTCTCTCTCTCTCTCTCTCTCTCTCTCTCTGTCTCCCCGTGTGTGTGTGTCTCTCTCTCTGTCTCTTTCCCTCTCTCTGTCTCCCTCTGTCCCAGTCTCTCTCCCCCCGTGTCTCTTTCCCTCTCTCTGTCTGTCTCGGTCGCGCTCTCTCTCTCTCTCTCTCTCTCTGTCCCAGTCTCTCTGTGTCTCTTTCTCTCTCTCTGTGTCTCTTTCTCTCTCTCTGTTTGAGTCTCTCGCTGTCACAATCTCACTCACAGTCTCTCTCTCTCTCTGTCTCTTTCTCTTTCTCTCTAACTCTCTCTCCCTGCCTTCAATAGCTACCTTACGCCGTCCCTGATACACTAAATGTTAGCGCGAGGCGCTAGGCTAGGCACAATAATTCCCATTATTGTGGGAATTATTTTTTTCATATACGGAAACACAGTAGGGACCTCCCTCCTGCCCGCCGAACGCAATTTTCACTTAACGGGGAGTTTTGAAGTCCCCAACCCCTTTGTTAAGCAGGGGTTACCTGTATATACAGGTGGTGCGTGTATCATACCATAAATTATGTTCTGGAAAATAGTTTTGTTTCCCTCGTGTCATGTTTATAAAACGTAGTTACATTTCGTTGGAAATAAGTCATGATTATTGTCATTTGTTCATGTACGTGTTTGTAAGTTGGCATATTACTTGGCGTCTTTTCTCGCTATAATTTTTTCGTTAAGCACCGGTAGGTTCTGGGGAAGTTTTTTTTAATACAAAATACTGTTTTTAGCTTTCGGGTAGGGAACGGCGATTAATCGGTTTTTCGATTAAACCCGATGTGATTTTCAGATCGGTATGCCGATATGGTGATTCTAAAAAAACTGTTATATCGAGAGATTCGATTTTAAAAATATACATCGATATATTTTTAATATCGTTCCTGGCAATATATCAATATTGTTGGTATTATCAGTGTAATGCGATCTTTTCCAGCTTACCTTGTCGCCGGCATTGCAACCTCCTAGACCTAGAGCATGGAATGCGCGTACATTCGGTGCGCGCGCACAATTAACGGGCGCGCACATCCGATGCGCGCGCACACTTTACTGTGTATACTCGACGTGAGTCGTGGCGTCTTAACAAAGTCGCATCGCTGAAGATTGTAGTTTGAAAATTTACCTTTCTCATCATGGGGAAAAGAAGCCCCGTATGGGACTACTTTGAAAACAATGCAGTCAGTAATGGTGTGTATAGATGTACAGTTTGCAAGGTCTTGGTTAAGACATCTGATTCGAGCACGAGCAACCTGCGACATCACATTAAGCAGCACCACCCCGCCCAGCACGCTGCCCTCAGAGCAAAATCATTGTCGACAACAGAACAAAGTCGAACCAGCGCTTCGGAGAAAGCGACAGGTAGTGGGGCCAGTGCAACTCAAACAATTCCTGCTTTATTTAAGAGGAGAACATTGTACCAGAGAGGGGACAAAAAGTGGCAAAGTATCACGAACGCTGTCACTTTTTGCATAGCAAAGGAGAGCTTGCCAATGGCGAAGGACATTAATTCAGACTTCAGACTACCTAAAAATAAGTGGCATTTTGTGGCTGTAAGTGTTATTTTTGTGTGTGAGAGAGTTAGAAGCCAAACTATCACTGCTTCTATGTGTGTGTCTAGTCAGACACACATAGCAGTGATAATCTGGCTTCTAACTCTAACAGTCAGACTGTCTGTCTCTTTTCTATTGTAATAGATCTCATTTACACGTGGACATTACATGCTAGTTTCAAGCAAGAAATGGAGGAGAATAAATCTCTAGATTTTGTTTTTGGTGTGTGTGTTCTATTTTGAGAGAAGGAGAGGGGGAAGGTTGGGAGAGAAGGAGAGAGGAAGAGAGGAGAGGAAGGGAGAGAATGAGAGGGGGCAAGGAGGGAGAGAAGGAGCGAGGGGAAAGGAGTGAGAGAAGGAGAGAGGCGAGGGAGGGAGGGAGAGAAGGAGAGGGGGAAAGTTGGGAGAGAAGGAGAGAGGAGGAGAGGGAGGGAGAGAAGGAGCGAGGGGAAAGGAGGGAGAGAGGGAGGGAGAGGGGGAAAGTTGGGAGAGAAGGAGAGAGGAAAGGGAGAGAAGGAGAGGGGGAAAGGAGGGAGAGAAGGAGCGAGGGGAAAGGAGGGAGAGAAGGAGAGAGGGGAGGGAGGGACAGAAGGAGAGAGGGGAGGGAGAGAAGGAGAGAGGGGAGGGAGAGAAGGGGAGGGAGGGAGGGAGAGAAGGAGAGGGGGAAAGGAGGGAGAGGAGACAGGGAGGAGGGAGAGGAGACAGGGAGAGTGGAGGGGGAGGGAGAGAAGGAGAGGGGGGAGGGAGGGAGGGAGAGAAGGAGAGGGGAAAGGAGGGAGAGAAGGGGAGAGGAGGGAGAGAAGGAGAGGGGGAGGTAGGGAGCAAACAACATCGTATAATTCAACAGATCTTGACACCAACATTACAAACTTTCTGGACCTAAAGCACGCATTTCGAAATGTGCGTGCACCGCGACTGCGCGCGCATCGTCAGTGCGGACGCACCGTAATTGCGCGCGCCCCGCGACTGAGCGCGCACCATAAATGCGCGCGCGCCATCAATGCACGCGCACTTCGAATGCACGCGCATGCGCAGTATAAAAACTCGATAGATCGGTTTAAGCAGGTATGAGCAAACCGATATATCCATATCCGGAAAAATCCCATATCGCCGTTCCCTACTTTCGGGAGTACTTTTTTTTGTTAAAAAAGGTTGGCATCTCTGTTCGTACCTCTCGTAGTCGCTGATGACGGATTCCAGTGTTTTCCCTACAACTAACGTTAAGGTGACAGGGCTGTAGTTTCCTGGTTTCTTTCTCCCTCCCTCCCTCCCTCCATCCTCTCTTTTAAATATGGGGGTGACAATCTAAAGGCACAATTCCCTAATCTGGTGATCTTTGGAAAATGATGATAAATGCATTGACAATTTCCTTCTGAAGGGTGTTTTCTTTAACACCCTGGGGTGGAAACCATCAGGTCCTGGAGATTTTTCTATTTTGAGTAATTATTTTCTCCATTACCATTTTAAAAACTAAAAATTTTATTGATCATTTTTCTTTGAGTTATTTTCCGGTGCCTCTGTACACCTGGTTTTTTGTCCTCATCGTCTACTGTAAAAAGTGTAGCAAAGTACTTATTTAACAAGTCAGCCATTTGTTTACTTTCTGTTATAGTCTCATCTGTATCTGTCTTTGAAGGTCTCACATTTGCTGTTTCTCTTGATGTATTAATAAAACCTCTCACTATTGGTTTTAGTAATTTGGTTTTGATATCCCTTGAAAGTTTTTGTTCATATTCTCTTTTTGTTCCTTTTATTATTTTCTTTGTCATCAGTCACCCCAAATCCTCTCCTTTCCCTCCACCCTCCCCGTCCCTGACCACAGCTCGGGTCTGAAACATTGACTAACCAGCGTCTTGAGAGGTCCTCCTGATATGAAAGGCGGTATAGAAGTGCAATTTTGTCATTATGGTTGTTGTTTGTTTCCCTTTGTTGCCTTTTGTAGTTCTCCCAGGCCTCTATATTCCCACTTTCACTTGCATTTGAGTAAGCTTTTTCTTTCAGCTTGATAGAATCTCTAACTGCTTTTGTCCACCATGGTTGCTTAACTACACGATTGTAGTACATTTAAAAAATGTCAAGTACCTTTTTGAATACTTCCCATTGCCATAAATCATAATAGGTTTACCCACCAACAATTCTGCCCAGTTTACTGTGTTCAATATTTCTCTTCCCATTGAAGTTTGCCTTACCTAAATTAACACATTGGTTTGAAACTCCCCCTTCTCCCTCTCAAATCTTATGTCAAATTCAATCATATTATGATCACTATTTGCAAGCTGTTCCTTTAACCTTGTTAACCTTGTTCTGGCTCATTACTCATCACCAAACCCAGTCTGGCTTGTTCCCTTGTTGGTTCTAACATATTGTTCCAAAAAGCAGTCCTGAATACATTCTAGAAATTCATTGTCTTTACTAGCTGAGGTGTCTTGCGTCTCCCAGTCTATGTGAAAAGTAAAATCTTCCATTAACACCTCGTTGCTTTTGCTATATGCTTCCCTGATCTCCATATTTATACATTTCCCCACTAAATCACAACTCTCTGGAGGTCTGTAGATTAGGGTTAGGGATAGTTTTACTTCCTTTGCAATTCCTTAATCCTACTCAGTGTTTCCACTACCTGACGGCCCTTTACTGAAATCTTTCCACGGCTGTAGTGTGTTCCACGGCTGTAGTGTGTTTTATCAATATTGTTGCTCCTCCTCCTTTCCCAATGTCCCTGTCTTTTCTAAGGATCTTATACCCTGGAATATTTCACTCCCAGTCCTGCCCGGTTTGTAGCCAGGTCTCTGTAATGGCTCCTACATCATACATTAAGCTGAATTTGTGCTTCCAACTCGTGTTTTATTTCTTATGCTACAGGCAATTGTGAACATAATTGTTATTTGGGTAACTGTCCCCAACATACCCTGACGATGTTTTTCTCTCACATTTTGATTTGCTACACCTTGTATGATAACTTACCATTATCTTTTCTTTTCCTACAGTGTTTTCTTATGTTATCTTGATCGTTGCTCTCGTCCTCTCCTTGTCTTATGTTTTTGTTATTTTTCCAACCTGACCCTGTCCTCCCCAAATAACTCATTTGTTGTTGAGCTCTAATAGTACATAGCAAACATCCTACTTACCACATTCCATAGATTGGTAGACACGGGCTGGGCTCGTCAAGCCTTGGCTCTTGCCAACCTGTGCCTATCACTGTCTGGAGTTAGGTGAGAAGGCTGCGTTCTTGCAGGGGGACTGTGTTCTATTGCAATACACAAGATGTTTAGTGTGTGCAATTGCAGGATTGGTTCTGGATTCACATTGATGGATTTCTGTAACTCAATGGGTAGAGCACTCGCTTTACAAGCGAGAGACCTGGGTTCAATTCCAGGCAGGGGGAAATTTGGGGGAAATTTCTTTACTCCGCACACCTGATGATAATCCCTCAAAAAAAACCTAATAAATTGGTCACTTCAATCTACGACTGTTTGTGGGACAATTGGCTATCCGGTTTTGCGCACATATACACAGTCAATTCACTTTACAGTATATCCTGTGAAGCGCTTTGAGACGTTTAGAAGACGTGAAAAGCACCATATCAAATGCAACGATTGTCAAACAAGAACAAAAAACAAAATTACATTTCTACAACGCGTTTCACGTCAGGAGGACAACCCAAGGCGGCACTGGCTTGATTGTGCAGCAATGGTTTGTTTTAAGAAGCAATTAGACTTCTTAAGATTACAGCTCCGTCAGCATTGAAGAGTTCAATGAGCTTTTGCTGTGGATTTTTATTGTTCTCTGTTAATTGACAATATAGAGACTTCAGCTCAACGAGTATTAATGAGGTCAAAGGATAGAAAAGAAACCTGCTATTTCTTACCCTGCCCACAGAGGGCAACTTCCACAAACAACCATGTTCTAAATCTATTTGAAAGTGCTTTGTATGTATTTACCTCTTGTATGTATCACTGCTCTGCTGTTTTTCAATTAAGGGCTGGAGGAGAATTGTAGTCATTTAAATCCATCTGATAACTAGCAATGACTACTTAGTACCTGACAATGTGTACGATGGAAAATGAGAGGATGAGTGAGGTCAGCAATTGGCTGATGTATTTTCCCACAAAATACACAGTCAAACACATCAGCCAATTGCGCACAATAGTGTCCCATAAACAGTCGGGATTGACCAAATTTTTGTTTGTTTTTAGAAGGATTATTAGCCCCTGGAAGCATTCCGCTAATGATTAACAAATGGGTTCCTTCTTGTAGCTCAGTGTTGTGTGTAATACATGTGTGTAATAGGGGAACTTGTCTGACTGGGTCATCTTGCTTACGAGGCAAAGCCACTGAGCTGGGGTTGTAGTTTATCATTCAGGGTTCAACAATATTGAGAATCATAACAACAACAACAATTTTGATTTATATCGCGCTCCCCATGCTGGACAGTGCAAAACTCGACTTCCTCTGTTGGAGAACCTTTGGAGAAAAGCTGGTAAATTTCTATTGTCGGGTCGTTTGTTAAGCAATAACATTTCACCACCAGAGCTGTACTGCAGTATATGAATCATTATATATTGTGTATATCTCCACAACATGGATTCCTGTAGCTCAGTGTTTGGAGCGTTCACCTCATAAGCAAGAGGACCTTGCTTTGATTCCTGGCAGGGAGAAAGATTGGACGACAAGCGCTCCACACTTCTCTGTATATCTGGCACAGCAGGGAGTAGCAACCTGGTTGTTATGATTGGCGGATCACTTTTCACGGGTAATAATTCCATTTGAAAAAAAAAATTGGATTGGTCACTTCCATCCACAACTGTTTGTGGGACACTGCTGTGCACAATTGGCTGCTATGTTTCGCCCACAAAATATAGGCTCAGTTCCAATTGCTCCTCATTCCCCAGAGAATAGAGTTCAAAATCCTCATCTGCATCTTCAAGGCCCTCCACAGCCTTGCCCCTCCTACCCCTACACCTGTCTGTTCCCTCTGCTGGCCTGTTCCACCAGCCCCACCCTAACATCAGTGGATGGGCCTCTCTGTCCCCATGCTATGGAACTCCATCCCACATTCGCTTTGCCTTGCTCCCGTCCTTGGCCCATCCAAGGTGCATTTCAAAACTCTCCTGTTTGCCCTCTTCGGCCCACTCCTGCCCTCCAACCTCCCCAATCCTGATTCCCAGCTCGGGTCCAAATCCCTGACTGTTCAGCGCCTTGGGATGTCCTGACGTGAAACGCACTTTACAAATGTAATTTATATTGTATGAAGACACTACAGTTGGACCCAGAAAGATGGCAGGTGGGTATGACATTTAACACGTATGTTTTTATTTAGGGAAGAAAATGAAACGATTTCTTCAAACCAATCATTCACAGAAAGTTGTTTCTAAATGAGCAAGGATAGGCGTGCTCACCCCCAACTGTAGTGACTGTTCTTATCAGTTGCTTCTTGAACTAGAGAAACCTTCACTATTCTTGTTAAATGCAAATTCAAATGAATGACAACACCAGAGCAACGTCAGGAACACAACAATATGTCAACAATCACAAAAACTTAATCCAAACTAACTATCCATCAACAGATTTGGCTGGATCACACTAAGATCTACAGCCTCTGCCATGTCCTCCTTCAACTTCAAATTAATCTTGGAGGCCAAGGATAACCCCAGGCTCCACTTCACCACAAACTATCTCCTCTATCCACCACTCCCACTCCTTTACCCATCCTCTCCTCCAACTGCGAGGAGATGCTGGACATCCTCGAATCCAAAATTGAGTGGATCTATTCAGCCATCTCTACCCCGTCTACCACTACCCAACCATTACGTCTCCCTCAGGATCCACCTGCCCACCCACAACCCCATTATACATCTTTGATCCTATCGCTCCGCCTGCCCTCTCTGCACCCATCCGAAAAATGAAACCCACCACCTGCTCCCTTGACCCCATCCCCACCTCTCTCTTCATCTCCCAGCTCTACGTCCTAGCCCCCCTCCTAACTGACATCTTCAACCTCTCCCCATCAACCGGCACTGTCCCCACCCCTCTAAAAACAGCTGTCATCACCCCCATCCAGAAAAACCGTCCCTGGACCTATCCCAGCTATCGCCCCATCTCCAACCTTCCATTCTTCTATACAACAACAACAACAAAATTACATCCGCCTTTCACATCAGGAAGATGTCCCAAGGCCGAGCAGAGGGGGCGGGCAGGTTGGTAAGGGGTTAGAAGGTCATGGATCTAGGGTGGAGCGAGGTTGTGGAAGGCTTTAAATGTGAGGACCAGGATCTTAAATTGGATCCTCTAGGTGATGGTGAGCCAATAGAACTGGGCGAGGATGGGGGAGATAGGGTTATGAAGTTTGGAACGGTAGAGGACACGGGCCACAGAGTTCTGGATCATCTGCAACCTGTGGAGGGTGGAATTGGGAAGGCCGACAAACAGGGCATTTGCATAATCAAACCGGGATGTAATGAAGGCGTGAATGAGAGTTTTAGCAGCTTTGGGAGTGAGGTAATGGTGGAGTCGGACAATATTACGGAGATGAGTAGTGATAATGGGTGACTTCAACTATCCCAACATAGACTGGCAGAATAGTAGAGTAAAGGGCAAGGAGGGAGAAGAATTCCTGAAGTGTGTGCAGGACAACTTTCTTGATCAGTATGTTTCCAGTCCAACGAGGAAAGAAGCATTGCTGGATCTAGTTTTGGGAAATGAGGTAGGGCAAGTTCAGCAGGTTTCTGTAGGTGAGCATCTAGGGAATAGTGACCACAATATCATTAGATTCAGAATAATTATGGAAAGGGATAAGGAACGATCACAGGTGAGGACACTCAACTGGAAAAGGGCTAATTTCAATGAGTTGAGGTGGGACCTAGCCAAGGTGGATTGGAAAGAAAAATTGGCAGGTAAGACAACTAACGAGCAGTGGGCAGCGTTCAAAGAGGAGATAGTTCAGGCACAGGTCAAAAGCATCCCCACAAAGGTGAAATGTAAGGCATCCAAACCTCCCTGGATGACTAAGGAAATCGGGGCCAAAATCAAACAAAAAAAAGAGGCTTATGATAAGTGTCAGGCTCAAAATTCAGAAGGGAACCAAGCAGAATATAGGAAGTGTAGGATAGAACTAAAAAAGGAAGTTAGAGGGGCAAAGAGACTGCATGAAAAACAATTAGCGAGTAAGATTAAGGGGAACCCTAAGGTTTTTTACCAACATATAAAGGTTGGTCAAGGATAGGGTGGGGCCAATTAGGGACCTAGGAGGAAATCTCATTGTGGAGGCAGAGGGCATGGCTGATGTACTGAATGAGTACTTCGCCTCTGTCTTCACAAAAGAAAAGGATACAGCCAATGCCATGGTATTAGAGGAGAGGGTAGGAGAAATGGATAGAATAATTATAACCAGAGAGGAAGTGCTAAAAAGGTTGACGTCGCTCAAGGTGGATAAGTCACCTGGTCCGGATGGGATGCACCCTAGGTTACTAAGGGAGGCACGGGAGCAAATAGCAGGGACTCTGGCCACGATCTTTCAATCTTCCTTGGACACAGGGGTCGTGCCAGAGGACTGGAGGATAGCTAATGTTACTCCCTTGTATAAAAAGGGGCAGAAGGACAAGCCTGGTAACTACAGACCAGTCAGTCTAACGTCGGTAGTGGGCAAACTTCTAGAGTCCATAATCAGGGACAAGGTAGATCTTCACTTAGAAAGATATAGGCTAATAAAGCACAGTCAACATGGATTTGTTAAAGGCAAATCTTGCCTTACAAATCTGATAGAATTTTTTGATGAGGTAACGGAATGGGTGGATAATGGTAGCGCAGTTGATGTAGTTTACATGGACTTTCAAAAGGCATTTGACAAAGTGTCACATGAGAGACTTATTATGAAATTAAAGGCCCATGGCGTAAAGGAGACAGTGGCAGCGTGGATCCACAACTGGCTGCGAGACAGAAAGCAGAGAGTTGTAGTGAGCGGCTGTTTTTCAGATTGGAGGGAAGTGAGCAGTGGTGTGCCACAGGGATCGGTTTTGGGACCATTGCTGTTTGTAATCTACATGAATGATCTGGACTTGGGTGTACGGAGTACAGTTTCCAAGTTTGCAGATGACACTAAGTTAGGGAGAATAGTAAATAGTGAGGAGGATAGTAGCCATCTGCAAGAGGATATAGACAAATTGGTAAAGTGGGCAGACACATGGCAGATGAAGTTTAATGCAGAGAAGTGTGAGGTGATGCATTTTGGGAGAAGAAATGAAGGGAGGCAATATAGGCTAGATAGTACAATTTTAAATGGTGTGAAGGAACAGAGAGACCTGGGGATTTGTGTTAGTGACTCGTTGAAGGTGGCAGGACAGGTAGACAAGGCTGTTAAGAAGGCATATGGGATACTAGGCTTTATAAATAGGGGTATAGAGTACAAAAGTCAGGAAGTGCTGACTAACCTCTATAGGACTTTGGTGAGGCCTCAGCTGGAATACTGTGTTCAATTCTGGTCACCACACTACAGAAAGGATGTGAAGGCATTGGAAAGGGTACAACGAAGATTTACTAGGATGGTGCCAGGATTGAGGGACTTCAGCTATGAGGAGAGGCTAGATAGGCTAGGGTTATTCTCTCTGGAGCAGAGAAGATTGAGGGGAGACCTAATAGAGGTTTATAAGATCATGAGGGGTTTCGACAGGGCAAATAGAGAAAAACTATTTCCACTTGTGGGTGAATCTGTGACTCGTGGTCACAGATTTAAAATAGTTTCAAGGCGCAGTAGAGGGGAGCTGAGGAGAAATTTTTTCACTCAGCGAGTTGTTCGAATCTGGAATGCATTGCCTGAAAAGGTGGTGGAGGCTGATTCGATAACAACTTTTAAAAGGGAATTAGATCTTTATTTAGGGAGAACAGGTCTATTAGGCTATGGGGATCGGGCAGGGCAGTGGGATTGAATCACTCTTTTCAAAGAGCCGGCACAGACTAGATGGGCCGAATGGCCTCCTTTTGTGCCGTAAAATTCTATGAATCTATGAATCTATGGGGAAAGGCAGAGCGAGTCATTACTTGGATGTGGGGGAGGAAAGACAGATGAGGGTCGAACAAGACACCTAGGTTCCTGACTGGCTTGGTGAGGTCGAGTGAGGATGGAGGTTGATGCAGCCTGATGCATGAAGGTGCTGGTGCGAACCAATCAATAAGGCCTCAGTCTTGTTGACTGTCTTGAGAGCTAACTGTAGAAAGTTAGCTCTTATCCAGGACTTGATGTCTGACCAACAGTCTGTCAAGACAGTAGTAGTCCTGGAGTTGAGGGTGGAGGCAGAGAGATAGTAAAGTGTCATCCGCATACATGTGGAAGTTAACCCCATGTCTGTGGATGATGTCACCAAGTGGGAGCATGTACATGTTGAAAAGTAAGGGGCCAATGACAGAGCCCTGGGGGACGTCACAGGTAGCAGTGCGGGGGCTGGAAGTGAATCCATTGGTGGTGACAAAGTGGAGATGATGGGAGAGGTAGGAGTCGAACCAGGCGAGGGCAGGTCTGTGGAGATCGAGTAGGGAGGAGAAGCCGTGTAGGAGGATGGAATGATCGGCAGTGTCGAAGGCGGCGGAGAGGTCAATGAGGACAAGGAAGCAGAGATCCCTAGTCGTAGATGTTTAGAATGTCGTTAGAGACTTTGGGAGGCAGACAAGGAGGCAGAGAGAGTCCTGGTGTTTAAAATGTTGTTAGGGACTTTGACCAGGGCTGTCTCCATGCTATGGGCAGCATAGAAGCCAGATTGAAGGGGTTCGAGGAGGGAATGATGAGAGAGAAAGGAATGGCCCTGGACCGAGTTGTTGTGTCCCAGCTTTGTTCCTTTCTCTCTCATCATTCCCACTTTGAGCCCCTAGAATCCAGTTTCCGTGCTGCCCATAGCACGGAGACAGCCCTGGTCAAAGTCCCTGACATTTTAAACATCAGGGCTCTCTCTGCCTTCTAGCATCTTGCAACATCCTCCTGACGTGAAAGGCGCTATACAAGTGTAATTTTTGTTGTTATTTGTTGTGCTCCTTGACCTCTGCTGCCTTCATCACTGTTGACCACTCCATCCTCCTACGCTGCCTTTCCCAGCTCAATCTTCATGATCCTGCCCTTGCCTGGTTTGACTCTTACCTCTCTCATCATCTGCACTTTGTAACTACAAATGGCTTCTCCTCCATGGAGATCTCCACAAATGGCACACTCCACCTCACGAAGCCAGTCAGGAACCTCGGTGTCTTGTTCGATCCTCAACTGTCCTTCCTCCCCCACATCCAAATTCTGACCCGCTCTGCCTTCCCTCACCTCCGCAACATTGCCCATCTCCGCCACTACCTCACCCCTCAGGTCACTGAAACAATTATGCATGCCTTCAAATTATCCCAGCTTGACTACACGAACTTGTAGGGTTGTCAGCCTTTCCAATTCCTCCCTCCAGACGCTGCAGATAATAACACTGGAACATTCTCTGATTGGTAGGCACGACAAGTAGTGCCTGCCAATCAGAGAAGTAGGGTCTGTAAGAACAAAATTACATTTGTATACATACTGCCTTTCATGCCAGGAGGATGTCCCAAGACACCGGACAGACAATATTTTGAATAAAAAAATTTGTATGCAAGTTAGTAGGCAACACTGAGCTAGGAGGCTCAGTAAATTGTTTAGATGGGAGCAGGAAGTTACAAAGTGATTTAAATGGATTAAGTGAGTGGGCAAAGCTGTGGCAAATGAAGTTCAATGCAGCAAAGTGCAAGGTCAACTATGGATTGAAAAAAGATAAAACAGGATATTTTCTTAAATTGGGAGTAGGGATAAAAACTGTGGAGGAGCAAAGAGTCCATATCCACAAATCACTAAACACTAGTTCCCAGGTCAAAACATAATCAAAAAGCAAATGCCTTTATCTCGAGAGGCCTGGGATACAAAGGGGAAGAAATGATGCTTCAGCTGTGTGGAGCATTAGTCAGACCCCATCTGGAGACTGCGTTCAGTATTGGGCACCACATCTCAGGAAAGATATATTGGCCCTGGAGGGGGTCAGCGCAGGTTCACCAGAATGTGACCAGGCCTAAAAGGGTTATGAGGAAAGGCTGCGTATACTTGGATTGTATTCCCTCGAGTTTAGAAGATTGAGGGGTGATTTGATTGAGGTATGTAAGATGATAAAGGGATTTGATAGGGTAGATACTGAGAAGCTATTTCCTCTGGTGGGAGAATGTAAAACATAGTCCTTTTAAGATTAGAAAGAGTGAAATTAGGAAGCATTTTTGCACTCAGAGGAATCTGGAATTCTCTTCCCCAAAAGGCTATGAATGCTGGATCCATCCATACCTTCAAGACTGAGGTTGACAGATTGTTGGTAGGTCAGGGGATTATAAAATATCGGATTGACAGGATTAATTGAGGTACAGATTGAGGTACAGATCAGTCAAGACCTAATTGAATGGTAGAAATGGTTCAAAGGTCTGAATGGCCTGTTACTATGGGGTTCCTCATAACTCCTTGTCAGCTTGTCCGCTCTCTCCTGCACTTCCTGCCCCAGTTGGGTCTTCAGCATCTCTCCCCAAAATTCTGGAACTCCATCCTTCAATCCCTCCACCTCACCACTTCTCTTGCCTCCATCAAGTTCTGTCTAAAGACCTTCCTCTTCAATCGTGCCTTCGGCCGGCCTCCCACCATCACTATAAAAGTGTAATTTGTTATTGTGAAGATCAGCTGCTGCTTTGAATTTTTGTTTTCTTACAAGAAGAAAAGTGTCTTGCAAAAACAAGTCTCTGAGATCTGTTTCCAATCTGTGGTTGACTGATAATCAAATGAGTAACTCAAACTAGTAACAAAAACAGAAGTTGCTGGGAAAAGTGAAGAGCAGACAAAACAAGGGGTGATAGGCAAGGGGTGTCTGGAGTGATGATTGTAATGGGGGAGGGGGAGCTTTTATGGTCTGAAGTGGCTAAAATCAATGTTGAGGCCAGAGGGCTGTAGAGTCCCCAGCAGATAGTTAAGGTATTGTTCCTCAAGCTTTCGCTGTGGGTCACTGGAACAGCGCAGGAGACCATGGATGGAGAGATCAGCCTCTGAATGTGAGTGTGAGTTGAAATTGAGGGAGACCGGAAAATCAGGGTTGACCTTACATGCAGAGCCAATATGGAGGAGACCACAGAGTGAGCACTTCAGATCCCCCTCCCCCATTACAATCATCACTCCCAACACCCCTTGCCTCTCTGGTATGTTGTCTGCTATTAACACCTATTCTCCCCAGTTTTGGTTAAACCCACCCCCTTTTGTTTCACACTGCTATCACCTATTTAACCCATCAATTAACACATTTTTTCCTTTGTCTTTTTCAGTTTCCTGCGTCTCCTTTGTGGTCCTTGCCCTGCCTTCTCCTCTCTAACTTGTCCTTAAAACCTCTCCCTCCCAACATGCTCCAGTTCTGACGAAGGTTTGTGGACCCGAAACATTGACTCACTTTCCTTTCTCCATGGATGCTGCCTGACCTGCTGAGTTTTGCCAGCAACTTCTGTTTTTGTTTCAGATTCCCAGCATCTTTTTATTTTTTTAACTCAAACTAGTTCCTGAATCGAAATGTAACTGAGACGCTCTTTAATTCACCTGCAGCAGTTTTAAGGAACCATTCTTACATTTATTATTATTATTCTTGTCTTCAAGCCACATTCTCAGGTGTGGCAATAATCTGATCGATGTCTATTTCCTGTTCACCTAATGTGACATTAAATTTATGAATTTTCCATACAATGTTTAAACTGAAAGAATGTGTAAATCTGACATTACATGAAGACAGTTTAAACATCGCATGGAAAGTTCAGGTGAGAGTTGATGGAAAAATCAAAAAGGTTTCTCAAAAAGATTTCCGATATTTATTTGGGCCTCAGGCTGTCAGTGGCTCTGTTCCTGTGTGTTGTCAGTTTTCCCACAGATCCAAGCTGCTTATAATAGAGAAAATAAATATTTCGTGAATGAATCTCCATTTCTCATTCAGCAAAGATACATTTGCTCCTGTTGTTGTACGGCTGCTAACTCACTGCGTTTGATGCAGAGCCTTGGAAAGTGCCATTAAAGCTTCTCAAACAGGTGAGTGTCCCTTTAACTGCAGCTCCTCATCCTGTACCCTGACAGTCCCTTTAACTGGAGGCAGCCCAGAGGAAAGTGTCGGCATAGTGGGCGGTGGGAGGGAAGATCCCTTTAAACAGTCTTCGCATGCGCAGTGGCGGCCGTGCCGTGTTTACCCGGGACCAACGACTCCGGCGGCGGCGCCGGTAAGATCTGCAGCCCCGCCACCCGCCAGCCCCACCACCCGCCAGCCAGCACTGGCCGCTCTGGGGAGGGAGGTGGCGGCCGCTCCGGGGAGGGAGGAAGCCAGGAAGCGCAGACCGCTCGGGAACTGGTAGGCCGCAGCCTCGGGCTCGGGTAAGGTTGGTGGCCGCGGCCTCCCCCACCCCGGGCTGCCCAGTCCCCGGGTCCTCCCCTGTCCCCGGGGGGAGGCCGCCGCCAGCTTGTCCCGAGGTTTTTTAATTTGTTTTTATAAAAAATTATAAAAATTAAATACAGTGACACAGAATTGTCTTCACCCAAATCCCCTGAACCGCTATTGGCTGGTGATCAGGTGACTGCCCCCCCTCACTGTTAGTGTCAGGCTGGGGGGGTCACGCTGGGGGGGGGTCACGCTGGGGTCAGGCTGTGGGGGTCACGCTGGGGTCAGGCTGTGGGGGTCACGCTGGGGGGGGATCAGGCTGTGGGGGTCACGCTGGGGTCAGGCTGGGGGGGGGGGTCAGGCTGTGGGGGTCAGGCTGGGGGGGGGGGTCAGGCTGTGGGGGTCAGGCTGGGGGGGTGTCAGGCTGGGGGGGTCAGGCTGGGGGGGATTCAGGCTGGGAGGGTCAGGCTGTGGGGGTCACGCTGGGGTCAGGCTGGGGGGGGGTTCAGGCTGGGAGGGTCAGGCTGGGGGGGGTCACGCTGGGGTCAGGCTGTGGGTGTCAGGCTGGGGGGTGTTCAGGCTGGGGGGGGTCACGCTGGGGTCAGGCTGTGGGGGTCAGGCTGGGGGGTGTTCAGGCTGGGGGGGGTCACGCCGGGGTCAGGCTGTGGGGGTCAGGCTGGGGGGGGGGTCAGGCTGGGGGGGGTCACACCGGGGTCAGGCTGTGGGGGTCAGGCTGGGGGGGGGGTCAGGCTGGGGGGGGGGGGTCAGGCTGTGGGGGTCAGGCTGTGGGGGTCAGGCTGGGGGGGTCAGGCTGTGGGGGTCACGCTGGGGTCAGGCTGCGGCAAAGCTCCACATCATCATCAACCTGACATGTGATGCAGCACATTATGAAGTCTTCTAGTCACCTCAAAGTGCTTCCCAGAATATACTGTAAAGTTTAGTGACTTGTGTGTTTTGCAGGCAAAATACGGCAGCCAAATACACACAGCAGAGCTCCATAAACAGTTGTGGACTGAGTCTCCACATTTATTATTTAAATGCAATAAAACCATTGTGTTATTGTACAGGGACAGGAGTGATCTGCCCCCCCCCCCTCCCCCCCCCCCACCCCCATGCTTTGCTGGATGAGCACCACATATGCATTCATGCAGTCAGGCTGTACACCGTTGGATGTTAGACGGTGTTGTTTGTCCACTGTGTTATCTGTCCACTGAGGACAATATTATCAGATGTTTTTAATCAGAAAGTGGATAAGACACATCTGAAATGGAAACTGGAGAATACAGAGCAAGTACAGCAAAAGCCCGTTTATCCAGCACCCGATCAACTGCAACTTTTGTTTAACCGGCATCGCAAAAAAACGTCTGCATTCGATTAACCGGAATTTATCCAGAAAAATGCATTGAAATCTTTCTTTGCGTTTTTGGCCGAATATCCGGCACACGCATTGGCCAGGTCCCGAGGTTGCCGGATAAATTGTAATTTGTTTTGGGAACAATACCATTATTGTCCGAGCCTTTGTAACACATTGGATTCAGATCTACGTTTAAGTGCCAGCCCACTGCTCTTTATAAAGTTACTTCCTCTCTTGCCCCCCCCCCCCCCCCCCATCCCTTGTTCATTATTTTACTTTTTTTGTTTCCTTCTTTTGCTTCCAAAAACATAACAGCCTTTTTGTGATTTCTATTGATTTAAATTTTTTACTCCTGTCTGAACCTAATTGTTAAGTTGTTTCAACCATTTTGCATTCTAGAATTTTTATTTAGCAAAATGGATTTGTTTGGTCTAAATAATTGTTAGTAATCCTGGCCATTTAATATATTTCCGAAATATGTTGTTGATAGCCATTTTAATAAACACGCTTGTTTTCATTTTTGAACATCTGCTAAACGTCTCTGTGTTTTAACACATTGTCAATTTTAGGCTGTGAAGTGCTCCACTGGCTTCCCATCCCCAGTTGATCAAATTATTGAAAAATGAAATTCATAAAAAGAAAATATGATCAGAAAATATAAATAAAATTGAGCAAAATCTGTAATTACAATGAACAACAACAACTTTGATTTATATAGCGCCCAATGAAGAGCATCTTAAATCTCCCCTGGACTGTAGGGAGGTATGATAACTGTTTTTCGAGTCCAGTGCTGGAGTACAGAGTCAATAAAGTATACATCAGTTCTCTAACAGTATGGAACGGGCTCAAAATTTGAATGTGGTTTAAAAAAAAGCCTATTGGCAGTAAAGGCATTGTGCCAGTCCAACCTCAATTTCAGTTTTGAAGTAAATTAGGTTACAACAACAACATATTGCATTTATATAACGACTTTCATGTCAGGAGGATGTCTCAAAGCAAATTGGATTAAGACACAATAATAAATTGGAAATAATATTAAATATGATATAAGTAATAAACTCCCAATTAGTTCTTCATAATTATTTCAGTGACAGAATGTGGTCATTAGGTTAGTTCGCCAGAATGCCTTTGACAACTCCTTAGTTTCAGTTTTATTATAAGCTGGTGTAAAGTACGCTGGTTTAATATTAGGTGATTTGTGGATCAGCAATTTCAGATACAAACAAGTTTTCTATTCCATAATGGTTTACATTTTGTGTAGAGGTGTCTAATGGTTCCATCATGCAAATCTAACAGTATTGCGTAAAAAATTGGATATTCTCAGAGAAACATAGGGCTTGGAAGATTACAGGGCAATGGGAGAGATCAGGGGAGGGGATTGATTTGGATAAGAATCCTTGCATTTGATATAGCGCTTTTTATGCCTTCTAGTCATCTCAAAGCGCTTCACAGAATATATTGTAAAGTGAATTGACTGTATATTTGTGGGTGTAAAGATTGTGCCAATTGCACAACTGTCCCACAAACAGTTGTGGATTGAAATGACCAAATTTTTTTTTTTTGAGGGATTATTTTGTGGAGTGTGGAATAAGGAAACTTGCCCAATGTTTGTCCCTATGTGGAATTGAATCCAGGTCTCTTGCTTGTGAGGCGAGTGCTCCAATCCCTGAGCTACAGGATTCCACGGATGGTTCTTTTCAAGAGCCGGCACAGACACAATGGGTCAAATGGCCTCCTTTCGTGATGAATCTATGATTACGTCTATTGTGCCTCTGCCGACTACTTTAAAAGCCTTTCATCTTCACTCGTGCATTGAGACTTGCCTGACACTCTCAGACATTATCCTCCTGTAGGGTGCCAGATAAATGCATCTAAATTGTTCTTGTACTTTCTGAATTGTTCTGAACAAATTTCCGTTTGTGTGAGAATGGGTGAGTATCCATGAGAGATGAAAAGATTGTGATTACTCCATGATGGGTTGTTCTGTGAAGGCTTGAATCAGTCAGGCTCATGGCATTTACCTACATTTTCAAAATACAGGTATCCCTCCCCAACTGTGGGGGATATATTCCTGTAAACCTTCGTGGTTGGTAAAATCTCGTTTGGAAAATGCAGGGCCCTTTAGGAAACATGGGGTTACGGGGAGTAAGTTCGCGTTTAGTAAAGCTAAACACAAAGAAAACACAAACAGTTATAACATACCTGGGAATAAGTTTGGGCGCATTGGCTGCCAGGATCTGCCAGCAATCAGACAGTCAGGCTGGAGAAGATGAGAGAGAAGGAGGGGTGGGGAGGGGGTGGTGGGGGGAGGAGGTGAGTCAGAGAGAGAAGGTGAGAGAGAGAAAGGGTGTGTGTGTGGGGGGGAAGAGAATGTGAAATAGAGAGGTGAGAGAGAAAAGGGGGATGGGGGAGGAGAAGGCAATGCTCCCAAACTTACCAGCGTTGTCGCTGGTTGATTGCAACAGCACAACAGGGTCCTAGTGCTGTATGCTAGCTGTTCGAAAATTTAAACCCACGGATTTAAATCGTGGATGTGCAAAACGCAGTTTGTGAGGGTTGTCACATTTAGCAAACCGTGGATACATGAGTTTCGTGGTTGGCGAGGACGCGGTTTGGGTGGGATACATATACAGTAAAAGCCCATTTATCGGGCACCCTCGGATCCTGGCCAATGCTGGTAAAAGCGCCTACTGGATATTCGTCCGAAAATGTGGATGTAATGCCAAATTTAGGCTTTTGGAAAAAAGCAATCTAGGTATGTGTTTTGAAGTAGATGTCTGGTTTATCAAACTGGAAAATTCCTTATTGTATGAAGTCATTCTCTGGCACTGTGCCAAGATCTCATAGATGGAGCTGCTTAAGATCAACGGTACTTTTTGGGAAACAATCACATATCCTACCTGGGCAGTGTTGCAAAGAAAACACTGTCATGGTAAATGGCAACTCAGTGTGGCCGAGTACACGTATATGATGTCAAGCAGGTGAAAGTAATATTTTCTTCTTATTGGGAATGATAAAAGGATCCAGTGGTTTGAATGTGATGAAAGCATGTAACTTTGCCTAAAAATAATTGCTGGTTTCCTGTGGGATCTTGACAAGTGGTGAGATTTCACTTTATCTTGTATATTCCCTAAACTTATAAGGCGTTTCCCTCACAGCGTTATGTGAATGGTGATTTGTGGGCAAAATCTGAACTACAGCCAACGTACATCAACCTTAATAGAATATAAATTCTAATGTTTCATTCAAGCCAGTATGATGTTCATACCAAGAGAATAGAATTGATATGCAACGATTTACTTTTTCTTATTTAAGTAAATGACAGTATCTTAACATTAGCACGTCTCTTTGGTGCATTCCCATTACTGGGTTGTTTTACAGTAGCTGAAACTTCAACTTACAGCATATGGCTTCAGGTGCTTAATGATTTATAATAATAATAAATAATAATAATAATCCTTGCATTTGATACAGCGCTTTCCACATCTTATCGACGCCCCAAAGCGCTTTACAGAATATACTGTAAAGTGAATTGACTGTATATATTTGTGGGCGAACCGCGGCAGCCAATTACGCACAGCAGCGTCCCACAAACAGTCGTGGATTGAAATGACCAATTTTATTATTGTTATTTTTTGGACGGATTATTATTAGGCATGTGGAGTAAGGAAACTTGCCCAAGGTTTCACCCTGACCTGCCTGGATTCGAAAACACAGGTCTCCACAGCTTGGTCTCCCCAGTTTACAAGACAAGTGGTCTAACCACTAAGCCATAGGAGCTCCACAAATTTTAAAAGAGTTGTCACGGTTTGAGGAACCAAGAAAATGTTTCAGCGCTTAGCAAAAAGACTCCTGCTTCTGATGCTACCCAGTGTCATTTGCTGGAAAGTCCATGTGAGAACAGTGACATTTAAACTGCTCTGTTTTAAACTGTTCTAAGAATGCTTAATCCCTGCAGCTGGACTGCAGCATTGCCCATTGATTTAAAAATATCAGTAGCAAAGCTTCAGACAACTTCCACCACTGTTCTTTGGAACTCTCAGTTTGTATTGCCTGTTGCTTAATGTAGAGGTTCAAATATTGACCCAACCATCACTTGATCAACAAGCTGGCACACGCTTCATACAAGAAAATTTAGTTAGAGACATTGACTGTTAACCTGGCATTTGCTTTGTGCTGTTGTTGCATCCGGATTCCTTTCTATCCTTCTCTTGCCTTTAGTGCCTTCAGCCACCCTCCCACCCATCCCTTCTGACCCTCCTCCCTTTCTGACCCCAAATCCCAGTTAGATTCAAAACCGCTGATTGTCCAGTGGCCTGAGATGTCATTCTGACGTGAAGGCTGCTATACAACTGTTAAGTTGTTGTTGCCGTCTCCCCAAACTCAGTCTGGATTCATCTTTCATCTTTCAGCCAAATGCTTTTATTAGTAATTTAAGTCTGGTGGAAAAACTATATTCCACGACTTTATTTCTAGTTAATTGTCTTTTTATTCTTTCCCTGTTAAAAAAAAACCCTTCTCTTTACTCTTTCCCAATGTGAAAGGCACTATACAAGTGTAATTTTGTTGTTGTTCTCAAGTAAAAAATGCGTTTTTAAAATCACCATAGTCTATCTCTGTACGTGGTTCAAGTGGAGCGCACAGTCCATCCTGTTCTCTGGTTACTGGTGATTGGAGCGGTTTATTTTGGACGTCTTCCTGACGTGAAAGGCGCTATACAAGTGTCATTTTATTGTTGCTGTTTATTTTACTCTGTTTAGTTTGTAGCAAAGGAAAATTTGGGATCATAGTAGTAATGAATAATATTCTCTTTAATCAGTGTTTTCTGATTTTTTTCAGGTACTTTTAAGTTTTATACTTCATTCATGAGCTGCAGTTGCTTTATCAGCCATGGATGAGAAGCCTGCAGTTGGAAAAGTTAGTATTTCTTCAGACTCGGTATCCACTTTGAACAGTGAGGATTTTGTCCTGGTTTGCCACCATGGTGATGATCCAACTTCTGCCAGTAATGGTAGTGATGATGAGAAAACAGGACTTAAGGTAAGAAGGAGCCAGAACTTCACCTTTAAATAAAGCTGTGGGACCTGGGCAATAGGGAACAGCGATTAATCGGTTTTTCGATTAAACCCGATGTGATTTTCAGATCGGTATGCCGATATGGTGATTCTAAAAAAACTGTTATATCGAGAGATTCGATTTTAAAAATATACATCGATATATTTTTAATATCGTTCCTGGCAATATATCAATATTGTTGGTATTATCAGTGTAATGCGATCTTTTCCAGCTTACCTTGTCGCCGGCATTGCAACCTCCTAGATCTAGAGCATGGAATGCGCGTAAATTCGGTGCGCGCGCACAATTAACGGGCGCGCACATCCGATGCGCGCGCACACTTTACTGTGTATACTCGACGTGAGTCGTGGCGTCTTAACAAAGTCGCATCGCTGAAAATTGTAGTTTGAAAATTTACCTTTCTCATCATGTGGAAAAGAAGCCCCGTATGGGACTACTTTGAAAACAATGCAGTCAGTAATGGTGTGTATAGATGTACAGTTTGCAAGGTCTTGGTTGAGACATCTGATTCGAGCACGAGCAACCTGCGACATGACATTAAGCAGCACCACCCCGCCCAGCACGCTGCCCTCAGAGCGAAATCATTGTCGACAACAGCAGGAAGTCGAACCAGCGCTTCGGAGAAAGCGACAGGTAGTGGGGCCAGTGCAACTCAAACAATTCCTGCTTTATTTAAGAGAACATTGTACCAGAGAGGGGACAAAAAGTGGCAAAGTATCACGAACGCTGTCACTTTTTGCATAGCAAAGGAGAGCTTGCCAATGGCGAAGGACATTAATTCAGACTTCAGACTACATAAAAATAAGTGGCATTTTGTGGCTGTAAGTGTTATTTTTGTGTGTGAGAGAGTTAGAAGCCAGATTAGCACTGCTTCTATGTGTGTGTCTAGTCAGACACACACAACAGTGATAATCTGTTTTCTAACTCTAACAGTCAGACTGTCTGTCTCTTTTCTATTGTAATAGATCTCATTTACACGTGGACATTACATGCTACTTTCAAGCAAGAAATGGAGGAGAATAAATCTAGATTTTGTTTTTGGTGTGTGTGTGTTCTATTTTGTATTTAGAGAAGGAGGGAGAGAAGGAGAGGGTGAAAGGAGGGAGAGAAGGAGCGAGGGGAAAGGAGGGAGAGAAGGAGAGAGGAAGAGAGGAGAGGGAGGGAGGGAGAGGGGGAAAGGAGGGAGAGAAGGAGCGAGGGGAAAGGAGTGAGAGAAGGAGAGAGGCGAGGGAGGGAGGGAGAGAAGGAGAGGGGGAAAGTTGGGAGAGAAGGAGAGAGGAAGAGAGGAGAGGGAGGGAGAGAAGGAGAGGAGAGGGAGGGAGAGAAGGAGAGAAGGAGCGAGGGGAAAGGAGGGAGAGAAGGAGAGAGGGGAGGGAGGGAGAGGGGGAAAGTTGGGAGAGAAGGAGAGAGGAGAGGGAGAGAAGGAGAGGGGGAAAGGAGGGAGAGAAGGAGCGAGGGGAAAGGAGGGAGAGAAGGAGAGAGGGGAGGGAGGGACAGAAGGAGAGAGGGGAGGGAGAGAAGGAGAGAGGGGAGGGAGAGAAGGGGAGGAAGGGAGGGAGGGAGGGAGAGAAGGAGAGGGGGAAAGGAGGGAGAGGAGACAGGGAGGAGGGAGAGGAGACAGGGAGAGTGGAGGGGGAAGGAGAGAAGGAGAGGGGGGAGGGAGGGAGAGAAGGAGAGAGGGAAAGGAGGGAGAGAAGGAGAGAGGAGAGGAGGGAGAGAAAGAGAGTGGGAGGTAGGGAGCAAACAACATTGTATAATTCAACAGACCTTGACACCAACATTACAAACTTTCTGGACCTAAAGCACGCATTTCGAAATGTGCGTGCACCGCGACTGCGCGCGCATCGTCAGTGCGGACGCACCGTCAATGCGCACGCACCGCGACTGAGCGCGCACCATAAATGCGCGCGCGCCATCAATGCACGCGCACTTCGAATGCACGCGCATGCGCAGTATAAAAACTCGATAGATCGGTTTAAGCAGGTATGAGCAAACCGATATATCCATATCCGGAAAAATCCCATATCGCCGTTCCCTACTGGGCAATAATGGTCTTATATTTCCCGGGTTTGCAGGATTGTGGCAAGAGAGCAGGGAAGTGGGATTGATTTGGACAGCTCTTTTGAAAAAGCTAGCACAGACACGATGGGCGATTGGCCTTCTAAATTATTATAAGAAGTTCTCTGAACATTTCTCCTTTTTTCTCTCTCCCTCTCTCAGATGTGTTCCTTTGGCTTCTATTTTATTTTATTTTGGATTGGCATTCCTGCTTAAACAAGGCAAGGGATGGCAGTTTAACATTTCTGGCTACTATGAATGCAAAAACAGAATCTATTTGGTTACTAGAGTTAAGGAGCAGAAAAGGAGCTGTTAGTCTGTTAGCTATATACTGTAGACCAGTGGTTGGAAACCACTTGTGGTGGCCAGAACTTGGCGGGCGGAAGTGATGTCATGGAAGAGGAACCCGGCGGGAAAATCAGAAGGCCCAAATGGCGGCTCCTCCTGAACCTGGTAACTGTGAGACTGGCCTGGCCTACAGTCCCTGGTCCCTGAGACCCCGGCCTACTCTCTAGTTAACGTTTGTCCTGATCCCTGGAAGACCAGCCCTGTGACTCTCTGCTGCTGCCTGACTTACCTTTTATCCATCGGACTTGAGCCCATACCTGGCCTCTTCCTCAGAGTTAGTGAACTCACCTGGACAGTTGATGGCCAAACATTCCGTCCTCGCGCTGCTCACTAAAACACTTGCCGCTCATGTAGCAGGCTCGTGGCGGACTGGAATGAATCTCTTTGTGGGCCACATCTGGCCCGTGCTATAGACCATCAAATAGTGGGAGGGAGATAGAGGAGCAAATCTGCTCTTTTATAGATAATAATAATACTTGCATTTGATATAGCGCTATAGAGTTGTGATAATGGGTGACTTCAACTATCCTAACATAGACTGGCAAAATCAATCAATCAATCAAAACTTACATTAATATAGTGCCTTTCACGTTGAGAGGACGTCCCAAGGCGCTACAGTTAAGTAGGGACAAGAGCGGCGGGGGAGGGTTTGGGGCAGAATGAAGAAGAGTAGAAGAATTGATTGTATGTTTGTGGGCGAAGCGCGGCAGCCAAATTGTGTACAGCAAATTGTGGACAAACAGTCATGGAATTGGGATTAGGGGAGAAAGGGGGGAAAGATGGCAAGGGGAGGGGTCGGGGTAGGGGGAAGGAGAGCTGGAAAACCGACTGTATATTTGTGGGTGAAACACGGCAGCCAAATTGCGCACAGCAGTGTCCTACAAATAGTCATGGAAATGGGGCCAAGGGAGAAAGGGAAACAAGAGGGTAAGGGGGGAGAGGGAGGGAAAGGTGGGGCAAAGCCAGGGAGGAAAAGGGGGGAGAGGGAGAGAAAGGGGGATGGGGGGCAAAATTGGAGAAACGGAGAAAGGGGGGTAAGGGAAGAGGGAAAAGGGGGAGAGAAAGTGGGAAAAGGGAGGGAAGAAGAAGAAGGGGGGGTAAAGGTTAGGGTGCAGGGGGGGATTAATCAACAACAATAAACAACAAACAACAAAAGCAATAACAATCAACAATCAAAAATAAATGTGTAAAGGGTAAGGAGTGGGGAGTGTTCCTGAAATGTGTGCAGGATAACTTTCTGGATCAGTGTGTTTCTAGCCCAATGAGGCATGAAGTTTCGGGGAATGGTGCAAGTGGAGCAGGTTTCAGTGGGAGAGTGTCTGGATAACAGTGATCACAATATCATTAGGTTTAAACTAGTTATGGAAAGGGCAAAGGAACAATCAATATGCAACTGGAAGAGGCTAATGTCAGTTGAAAAAGGATCTGGCCCAGGTGGACTAGAAACCATGAATGACAGGTTAAATGGTAAACGAGCAATGGATGGCTTTCAAAGTGGAGATAGTTTGGGTACAGACCAAGCACATCCCCATCGGGGAAAAGTAGAGCATCCAAAGCTAGAGCTCCATGGATGAGGAAGGAAATTTGGATTAGAATGAATCAGAAAAAAGAGGCTTATGATAAATGTCAGGTTCAAAATACAATACAGGATTACATTTGTAAAGCGCCTTTCACATCAGGAGGACGTCCCAAGGTGCTGAATACATTAGAGAATCAAGCAGAATATTGAAAATGCAGAAGAGAACTGAAAAAGGAAATAAGAGGGGAAAAGAGAGTGTAAGAGAAAAGATTAGTGGGTGACATGAAAGACTTCCAGAAACATATAAGGAGTAAATGGATGGTCAAAGGAAAGGTGGGGCTGATTAGGGACTAAAATGGAAATTGTCTTGTGCAGGCAGAGGTCATGGCTGAGATACTTTGCTTCTGTCTTCACAAAAGAAGATGCTGCTAATGTCACAATAAAGAGGTAGGAGGTAAAGAAATTGAATTGGATAAAAATAGATAGAGAAGGTATCCAAAAGGTTAGTAGCACTCAAAGTAGAAAGGTAATTTGGTCTGGATAGGATGCATCTTACGTTACTGAGGGATGTTAGGGTGGGAATGGCAGAGGCTCTGGCCACAATCTTTCAATCCTCCTTGGAAATGGGAATAGTACCTGAGGACTGGAAGGTTGCAAATGTTACTCCCCTGCTCAAAACGGGGCAGAAGGATAAACCCAGTAACTACAGGTGGTAGAGACCATAATCTGGGACAAAATAAATTTTCACTTGGAAAAATATAAGACAATTAGTTAATGACAATCAACATGAATTTGGCAAAAAAGCAAAAGACTACAGACGCTGGAAATCTGAAACAGAACAGAAATCGCTGGGAACACTCAGCAGGTCAGGCAGCATCTATGGAGAAAGGAAAAATGAGTCAATGTTTTGGGTCCACGACCCTTTGTCAGAACTGACGAAGGGTTGTGGCCCCGAAACTTTTGACTCACTCCTTTCTCGATAGATACTGCTTGACTTGCTGAGTGGTCTCAGCGATTTCTGTTCTGTTAAAGGCATTTTGAATCTGACAAACTTCATTGAGTTCTTTGATGATGTAACGCAGATGATGGTAGTGCAGGCTAAGGATAATACGTAATAGACTAGTTAGCAAAATAGAAATCCACATTAAAGGGACAGTGGATTAATGGATTCAAAATTAGCCGGGAGATGGAAAGATGGTGGTGAACGGTTCTTTTTGTGATTGGAGAGAAGTGGGCAGTGGTGTCCTCCAGGGATCAGTATCAGCACAACTGCGATTTTTGATTTATGTAAATGAATTGGACTTGGGTATAAAGAGCAAAATTTGAAAATTTTCAGATGACACAAAAGTTGGAAATGTGGTGTAGGAGGATAGTAGCAGACTGCATAGACCAGTGGTTCCCAACCTTTTTTTGCTGCGACCCTAAATTGGCCACCAACAGGACCTCACAAACTTTAGGGGGCGACTGTGTGACTGAAGCGAAGCTCAGCCAAGACAATATCTCCGTCTCTTTTGTGGACTCAGCGCAACTTGTTAGTACAGTCTTTCATACAAATTGGTCGGCGGTGTTGCCTTGGGCACTTTTCAGCATTAAAAAAGCATTTTCAGCATTAAAAAAAGCAACATTTTTTTTTCTGATGATCCTTTGCGACCCTACTGAGGACCCCCGCGACCCTGATTTGAGTCGGTGCACGAGGTTGGGAACTACTGACATAGACAGACTGTTGAAATGGGCAGACAGGTGGCAGATTTAATTCAGAGAAGTGTGAAGTGAGGATTTTGGGAGAAAGAATGAATAGAGGCAATATGTAATAAATTGTACAGTTTTAAAGGTACAGACGTGAGGGTTCACATACTCGGGTCTTTGAATGTGGCAGGACAGGATCTTTTTTTAATAGCATATAGGATTCTTAGATTTATAAATAGAGGCATAGAGCAAGAAGGGTGGGGCGAGGTTGTGAGGACCAGGATCTTGAATTGGATCCTCTGGATGATGAGGAGTCAATGGAGTCGGGCGAGGATGGGGAAGATGGGGTTAGGGAGTTTGGAACGGGCCACAGAGTTCTGGATCTGCAACCTGTGGAGGCTTTAGAGAGGCAGCACAGGAGATCTTCCTGAGTGGTACCACATAACTAAGGGACTTTAGTTATCTGGAGAGACTAGAGAAGCTGGGATTGTTTTCGTTATAGCAGAGAAGGTTAAGAGGAGATTTAATAGAGAAGTTCAGAATGGTGAGGGGTTTTGATAGAGTAGATAGGGAGTAACTGTTTTCACTGGCTGGTGGGTACCTAGGGCACATAGATTCAAGATGATTGGGAAAAGAATCAGAGGAGAGATGGAAGACAATTTTTTTTCCAGAGTTGTTACAGCCAGGAATGCATTGCCTAAAAGGATGGAACAGATTTCAGAAGGGTACAAAAGATAGGAAAAATTTACATGGATATGAGGAAAGAGCGGGGGGAGTGGGACTGATTGGATAGGTCCTTCCAAAGAGCTGGCACAGGCATGATGGGCTGAGTGGCCTACTTCTGTGCTGTAATATTCTATAATTTATGTGGCCTACGCATTTTATTGGCCTTTGTTGATTGGAATACTGAGTACTGCATAGAGTTGGACCAAGAATGGACACAGACAAAGTCACAGTAATGGAAATTAGAGTAGCAATTTGGAATCTGTAATTTAGTACACGTATCCCTCCCCAACCGTGGGGGATACGTTCCTCTAAACCTCCGTGGTTGGTAAGAACGCGGTTGGAAAATGCAGGGCCCTATGGGAAACATGGGGATAGGGGGAGTAAGTTCGCGTTTAGTAAAACTAAACACAAAAAAAACACAGAGTTATAACATACAGGGAATAGAGGGAGTAAGTTTGGGCGCATTGGTTGCCAGGATCTGCAGCACTCTACGAGGCTGTCTGACTGATCTACAGAGAGAGACACACTGGTGGTGGGGGTGGGGGGAAGAGAAGGTGAGAGAGAAGGGGTGGGTGGCAGAGGTGGGGAGGTGGAGGAAGAGAAGGTGAGAGAGAGAGAAGGGGAGTGGGGTGGGGGGGTGTGGGGGGAAGAGAAGGTGAGAGAGAGAATGGGGGGGTGGGGATGAGGGGAAGAGAAAGAGAAGGTGAAATAGAGAGGTGAGAGAGAAAAGGGGGTGTGGGGGAGGTGGGGGGGGTGGGGCGAAGAGAAGGTGAAATAGAAAGGTGAGTCAGAGAGAGAGATCTCTATATACTACACTTATACAGAGAGAGAGGACGCAGAGAAGCGACAATAAATTCATGTTACTGTATTTACTTTAATCCTAAAAGGATTAGTTGATTGCAACATGGCAACTGGGTCCTGACGCTACACGCTAGCCTGAAGCGACATCGAGGCTGGTTGATGCAACTGGGTCCTAGCGCTAAACGCTAGCGTTAGTGTTAAAACCCGTGGATAAGCCAGGGTTATAAGCCAGGGTTTGCAAGGGTTGTCACATTTAGCAAACCGTGGATACGTGAGTTTCACGGTTGACGAGGCTGCGGTTGGGGCAGGGTGCCTGTACTTGGAGAACAATCAAGTTACTAATTTTAGCAATACTTACATTAGCATATATTGTATATAACATATATATTTCCTGTACCCTATCTTTTGTACTGAGAATTAATCTTGAATATATGTTCTTAGAACTGAACCTCAATTACTTATATTGATATCGCAGTCTTGATTTTACAGTCAACTAGGTTCAGAAATGTCTCTTAGTTGGAGCAAATGTGAGAGAATAATGCCTCCAACTTTGTCTACTTCTTCTTCTGTTCCATTTCTCTCATTTACTGGTCTTGACTTTTTCAACTCTTGTAACAAGCCTCTGATTTACATGTGACCTAGTTGGCTAGGATCACCTCACCCTTTTTGCTTTACAGGGTTGAGTATTGAGAGCCAGATACGGGCATTGACAAAACCTTGTTTGTGGACTTTCAGTACTATCTCCTTTGAACCATTGTTTATACATTCGAGACAGAGAATCCGATCAATAAGGAGCTATACAGATCTACAGGGTCTCCAGCTCAGAATCTTCTGGCTCCCAAGTCCCAGGTGGAGCTACCACTGATATTCTGCCTCAGAATGGAGGCAAAATAGAATTGCTTCCCAACAAGCAGTGGGCTGTTGTGACATTTTTCTGATTCACTGGAACTGGTGGTCCTTATGGAAGAAAGGACAAACCAGTTTAGGCACGTTAGGGTGTAACTTATTTGGCTTCTAAAGGAAATAGAATAAAAATAAAAGTTTTAAAGAAAAAGGAGTGGTGAAGCTTTTAGAAATTGGTAGAATACAATCCTTCATCAATCAATCAAAATTACATTTATATAGCGCCTTTTACGTCGGGAGGACATCCCAAGGCGCTGAACAGTCAGGTAGGGACCAGAGCAGGGGGGGAGTGGTCAGGGTAGGGGGAAAGAGAGCAGCAAAACCAACTGTATATTTGGGGGGGAAACGTGGCAGCCAAATTGCGCACAACTGTGTCCCACAAACATCGCGGAAATGGGCCAGGGGAGAGGGAGGGAAAGGTGAGGGGTAAAATCAGGGAGGAATTTGCTTACCCCCACCATTGCCGCCGCTTGGCTGGCTCTGGCCTCATAAGTGTCCTTTGTGGCTCTGCCTTCAGCCACTAGGCTCTGAAATCCTCTCCCCCAAACCCTCTGCCTTGATTTGTTCTCATCAATTGATCCACTATTGCCATATTACTGGGGACGTCCTCTTGATGTGAAAGGCGCTGTATATAAATTTATATAAATGTATTTAATGTCAGTTTTGATTGAAGTTTTGATTGATTACAGATTGTAGATTTGAACTCTTTCCTCTGTTACTCCTTGAACGCAGCAAATGCAAATATAAAGTATTGTACATTGTACTGGAGAGTTTCTAGTGTCAATAAACCTAAACACATTCTGGCTGAATCCCCAGAATTGCTTGGGTTGTGGGAACTCCTCCTTGCTGGAAGTAGTTGATGTTGACATTTGTTACACTGGTGCATGGTTTTATATTTTCTTTTCACCTACAATGTAACTGCATGTTGTGCCTTGCGGCAATTGTAAGTTGGTGTGATTGAGTTACATGAATGGCACAAAATTAGAAATGTGGAAGGCCATCAAATCCACTTCCTCAGAACTCTGCATACACTACTGTGAAATCAACCTGACTCTCTGGTTGGCTGCTGCTAATCCACGGATCTATCACCACAAGCCGACAACCTGCCTGTGACTCCACTATCAAAACCTAAAAATCTCTCTGTGTATCCTGTCACCTAATTTCTCTATTCCTAACTCAGTGTCCAGCACTGTCCAACCTGCCTGAAATGTTTCTCTGTGCAAAGCTTACTATAGTTGAAGTCCGTTTATCCGTGATAAACGGATATCGATGAACTGGCACTTCCATGTAACCGGCACGCCAAAAAAAAAGTCCCCATTCAATAAACCAGAACTTATCCGGAACAATAGCAGTGGAGCATTTGTAAATGCACAAATAAAAACTTAATAACAGAATATTGTATTGGTACTTATTGTTAAAACTACTTTCTTGCGCTTTTTACCTTTGCTGGTAGATGCTGCGCTTGAAGCCATGATGCTGCGGTTGAGGTTTATAGTCCAGCGATTCTTTTTAAAATGGAGCACGCCAAGCGGGTGAAAAAAACGGGCTTTTACTGTACATAAATGTCAGTTGTTCACCCTGCCAATTTACTTTCAGATACGCTCTACTCCCCAGAACCCAAAGTCAAATAAAACTTCTGTATATTTATCTACATGAATGTAGGAATCCTATTTTTCAATAAATATGGGCAACATAAATACAGTAAAAGCCCATTTATCCAGCACCCGTGGGACCTGGCCAATGCTGGTTAAAGCGTGCCAGATATTCAGGCGGCCCTTGGCCGAAAACCCACTACAAAAAATTAAAGTTCTTTTCACACACACCATACACACCAGACTAAGTAATAACAGATGATAAAATAATATTGTATTGATACTTATTGTTAAAACTACTCTCTTGCACTGCTCACCGTTACTGATTGAGGTTTACAGTCCAGCGATTCTTTTTTAAATGGAGGACGCCAAGCGGGTGAAAAAAACAACAGCACGATTTTAAAGTTGCATGACTTTACTAGCTTCAAACCGATAATCCAAGACTCTACTAGCGGCAAACCAAAATACTGCACCTGCGTGACAATGTGGATTATCGGCTAGCGTTATCGGCTTGCCGCTAGTATGACTTGAAAGTCATATGCGCTCCATTTTTTTCACGCACTCGGCGTGGTCCATTTTAAAAAGAAGCGCTGGACTATAAACCTCACCTGCAGCATCATGGCTTCAAGCGCAGCATCTACCAGCAAAGGTGAGAAGCGCAAGAGAGTAGTTTTAACAATAAGTACCAATATAATATTCTGTTATTATCTGTTATATATGCATTTACAAATGTGCCACTGCTATTCTTCCGGATAAGTTCTGGTTTATCGAATGGGGACTTTTTTTTGGCGTGCCGGTTATACGGAAGTGGCGATGCATTGAATCACGGATAAACGTTTTTCTCCTGTAGTTTGCTTCCTTCAGAGGCGCAAACTCAATTAGTTTTGAATTTTGTATGAGCTGGGATAAATTAAAACCCATAGTTTGAGTAATTCCTATAGTTTTGAAGGTACAGGAGAGTTGCATTCATTACTGGTGTTTTTAAAATATCTACATGTATTTTACCAAAATAAAACCAACTGCTCTAAACAAATATGGTAATAATTGGTGGTTACAGTGCCTTAGTTAAAGCACATGTAGTGGTATTCTGATGTAATGAGGCCTTCAATACCATATTTGAAGGTGTTGGCGTAATGATGTGTGTCTTTACACCAAACAAACCTGTCTGTCGTGTTGAGGCATGCTATCCCATCTTCTCCTATGTCCCTCCGCCCTCCCCTATCACGACCCCAGCTCAGGTCCGAAACTGACAGTCCACCGCCTTGGGACTCCCTCCTGATGTTAAAGGCGCTATACATTAATACTGTTATAATAATAATAATAATAATCCTTGCATTTGATTTAGTTTCACATTTTATCGATGTCTCAAAGTGCTTCACAGAATATTCTGTTAAGTGAATTGACAGTATATTTGTGGGTGAAACAGGCAGCCTATTGCGCACAGCAGTATCCCACAAACAGTCGCGGATTGAAATTACCAATTTTTTTTATTATTGTGGGGTTTTTTTGGACAGATTTTTATTAGGCGTGTGGAGTAAGGAAACTTGCCCAAGGTTTCGCCCTGATCTATCTGGATTCCAAAACAGGTCTCATGCTTGTAAGGCGAGTGATCTAACCACTGAGCTACAGGAGCTATGTTGTTGAGGCAATGTGCTTCCTGTTCACCTTCCTCCCATCTATGCAGGTATAACCTCATAAAGTGAATTTTTCACCACATTGTTGGATATCTGATACCTGAAATTCCACCTTGTCTTAACCTAAGAGTTGTGGTGCGTTCCTGTGCAGGCTGCTAGTGCCTGCTTTGCCTGCCATGTTTCTTGGTAAAGAGGGCAGCATTGTGGTGCGATGGACAGCTGGTGTATGTGATGGCACTGCCAGGAGTCGCCCATTCCTCTCCGCCCACAGAAGCCCTGGTATGTGATGGGTGTTGCACTGCGGAATCTGTGTTGCTATGGAAATAGAATGCACCGTTGTTGACAATCTATATTGTAGATTCTCAGGAGTTTCCTGACTAGTAAAATGGTCGAAATGTCCAAATGTGGTGATGTATAAATAATCTATTGGTTTATGTTGTCAGATCTATCCCACTCAAAAATAAATCCCTGTACTTGATGAATGAATTGTCATTCTTTTCAATTAACATGTCTTGATTCTTTTGTTGGCATCCTTAAGCTTTTAGTTGCTTATATTATTATCCATCATAACATCAATAAGCAACCAACTTTATTGTTTAAACAATTAGGTGGTTGATTATAGGCAGGAAGAAAGTTATCATAAGCTCCCCCTTATAGTGGCAGTCTGCTTCCTAAGTTAAATATACATTAAATTTGGTATTTATAATGCTGTCAGGCTCCCCAGCTCAGTAGATAAGATTCTGTTGTAAACTTCACTGTAATATTGTGAATAATGGATGATAATGTTGTTTGTGTGTTTGTACACAGATAGTTGGGAATGGAAGTGAACAACAGCTACAGAAGGAACTGGCGGATGTATTGATGGATTCATCAATAGACGCTCAACATGGCAATAAGGAACCTTTGGAAGCAATGCCATCTTCTGCTACAAGCGATGAATCATTAACTGAGGACTCGACTCCGTCACCTGTTTATTCAGGATTGGTGGTAGTGCTCCAGAAACCTGAGATGAGCCTACCAATTCAATCAACACAGGAAGGTAAGACATATAATAAGAATAATAATCCTTGCATTTGAAATAGCGCTTTTCACATCTTCTAGACATCCTAAAGTACTTCACACAAAGTAATGTAAAATGAATTGACTGTATATATGTGGGGAAAATATGGCAGCAAATTGTGCACTTCGGTGACCCACAAACAGTCATGGATTGAAATTACCAATTTATTATTTTTTTGAGGGATTATTATTATGTGGAGTAAGGAAACTCGCTCAAGCTTTCACCCTGCCTGGAATTGAACACAGGTCCCTCACTTGTAAGGCAAGTGCTCTAACCACTCTAACCATGTAATCTGCTAACCAGGCAATGCTCCCCAATTTAGTCAAAACAGTCATTTTCTTGGTAATCTTTGGAGAAACTTTTTTTTTTTTTCCTTACTGTTAGGTTTCCAGCTTATCCAGTACAGTAAGAAACTGCCTTTAAAAAACATGTAAAATGCTGCATAATTCACCATAATATTGTTTGTATATTTTCTTGTGTATATTATATTGTACCTTGTGTATATATAGTGTATCCTATATACAGGTAGCCCCCGCTTACTGATCGCCCTGTTAACAAAACTTCACTATAACGAGGGTTTCTATTTGTACCACCCTATGTGCTTAGTGAAGGCTGCGCTCGCTATAATGAAAGTTTAAATCTCGCGCGCTCCTCGTCTCCCGGCAGCCTCCACAACACAAACACTTACTTCAGCACTGCCTAATCCAAGAGAAAGTGTTGCAGTATGGGAGGAGCTTAAGTGGTAGGATGCTCTGTCTGTCTGTGTCATCTCTGTCTCTCTCTGTCTCTCTCTTTCTCAGTCTCTCTCTCTCCGTGTCTCTTTCCCTCTCTCTGTCTCTCTCTCTCTGTGTCTCTTCCCTCTCTCTGTCTCTCTCTCTCTGTGTCTCTTTCCCTCTTTCTGTCTCTTTCCCTCTTTCTGTCTCTGTCTCTCTCTGTGCGTCTCTGTCTCTCTCTCTTTCCCTCTCTCTGTCTCTCTCTCTTTCCCTCTCTCTGTCTCTCCCTCTCTGTGTCTCTTTCCCTCTTTCTGTCTCTGTCTCTCTCTGCGCGTCTCTTTCTCTCTCTCTGTCTCTCTCTCTCCATCTGTCTCGGTCGCGCTCTCTCTCTCTCTCTCTCTCTGTGTATCTTTCTCTCTCTGTTTGAGTCTCTGGCTAACACAATCTCACTCTCTCTCTCTCTGTCTCAGTCTCTTTAACTCTCTCTCCCTGCCTTCAATAGCAGTGCTACCTACCTTATGCCGTCGTTGATACACTATAAATGTTAGTGCTAGGCCAGGCGCAAGGCATTACTGGGAACAATTTTTTTCATGTACGGAAACACAGTAGGGACCTCCCCCCCACCCGCTTAACGCAATTTTCGCTTAACGAGGGGTTTTGAATTCCCTAACACTTTCGTTAAGTGAGGGTTACCTCATTATAGTGTACTATAATGTACACTATTATAGTGTACATTATAGTCCTTCTGACGTGAAAGGCACCATACAAATGCAATTTTGTTGTCGTTGTTGTACCTTGTGTATAGGGCGGAACAGCTCGATACTTCTCTTTGGACCATGTTTCTGTTTTGTGTACATTGTGTACATTAACCTGACTGAATTGTTCAGGTCAGAAAATCCTTTGACATCTAATTAAGACCATGAAACTATATGGAATATGTAGTTGAAAGTAGAGTAGAAAGCCGTGCTTCCATATCTATTGGTGGAGGTTTTATCTTCTCGCCTTTTCTTTAATTGATGGAATTGCCCGATCATTTTCACTGTAAGATACTCACTGCTTTGCCTTTTGACCAGCTGGACCTCTACAGAGAATCGGAGGGTAATGGTTAGTTGTAGAAGAGGGCTCTTTACGTGCTGTTATAAACTCAGTGGCTCAAATGAAACCTGCTGTTTTGGGAAGGTGGAAAGTGGAGGATAGAATTTGTTGTCTCAGCCTGTCTCATGAACAGGCTAGCTTATGTTTTTCTATACAAACCTTCTCGCATTTGTACAGTTGAGCTGCAACTTTGACAGTTTTAAAGCTGGGCAGAATCTCTGATTGATCTTCCTTTCTTACGCAAGATTGCAAAGCAACTAGGACCCTTTTCCTGGATGGGTTGTTGTAGACATTAAAAATATACAATACTTAGCAGAAATTTATGGATTTATACTTTGATGAACCGTGCAAAGTTTCTCTTTTTAAAAACAAGTTTTGAGTTTAAATAAACATTCTTGTTTCCTCATGTGACCTTCTGGTGCCTAGTAATTACAGTATCAAATATCAGCTTCCAAAATGTATTTCTCGTCTTCTAGAAGTATTCTAGTTTATTATTACCCTGGCAAAAATAACCTGGAATACTCAGGCCTGAAGGAGTAGAGTCAGAGAACACAATAGTAACAGTGAGCAATATCAACCGTCCTTTTATGTTTTTAACTGCTGTAAAATAGCAGCTGCCAAGGTTCTCTGTGTTACTGCACTCTGGTGGATGGTGAGCCCTATATTTGTGTGCTTGAGATGTTATTCAAAATTAAATGGCCTGTATAAAATCAATTTGCTGTAATAGTAATAAAAATAATTCTTGCATTTGATATAGCGCCCTCTCACGTCTTGGAGACATCTCCAATTACTTCACAGAATGTACTGTAAAGTGAATTGACTGCATATTTTGTGGGCAAAACGCGGCAGCCAATTACGCACAGCAGTGTCCGACAAAAAGCCGTGGTTTGAAGTGAGCACTTTATTATTTTCTTATTAAAGGAATTATTACTCAATCCACCAATTGACTGAAAACTGGTTTCCTACTTACTGCTAGGTAAATGGAGGCGTGTGGAGTAAAAAAACCTGCCCAACATTTTGCCCTGTCGGGAATTGAATCCATGTCTCTCTAATCACTGAGCTATAGGACTCCACAAATAGGAAAATAAGGCATATTATTGTTTTAGATTTGTGTTTTATTAAACACTTGCAACGGGGCTTTGAATACTTGCAATAAGTTTGAATAAGAGATTTTAATTATACAGCACAGAAGGAGGCTATTCAGCCCATTGCATGTGTGCTGGCTCTTTGAAAACAGCTGTCCAAATCAATCTCACTCCTCTGCGCTCTCCACATGTGATTCCTGTAGCTCAGTGGTTAGAGCACTCGCCTTACAAGCCAGAGACTTGGGTTCGATTCCAGGCAGGTTTCCTTGCTCCACATGCCTCTGTTTACCTAGCAGTAAGTAGGAACCCAGTTTTTAGAAAATTGGTGGATTGCTTTTCCGGGAATAATAATCCCTCAAAAAACCCCAATAATAAATTGGTAATTTTTCATGACTGTTTGTGGGACACTGCTGTGCACAATTGGCTGCTGCATTTCACGCTCAAATATAAAGTCAATTCAACAACAACAACAACAATTTATATTTATAGAGCGCCTTTCACGTCGGGAGGACGTCCCAAGGCGCTGAACAGGAGGCGTGTGACCCGAGCTGGGAGGGGAGTGTTTGGGAAGGGGTGAAACACGAAGGGGAGGTAAAAGAGTTCGGGGGGGAACAAAAGGCACGATCGAAGAGGAAAGTCTTCAAATCGGCCTTGAAAGAGGAAAGGGAAGAAACAAAACGGAGGGATTGAGGGATGGCATTCCATAGGGTGGGAGCGGAGAAACTGAAGGCCCGGCCTCCGATGGTGGGGCGGTTCGGGCGGGGGGCTTGGAGCAGGCCAAGTCCTGTTCAACGGAGGGTCCGGGTGGGCGTGTAGGGGGAGAGTAGATCGGTTAGGTAGGATGGGGCAAGGCCGTGTAAGGCCTTGTAGGTGAGGACGAGGATCTTAAATTCGATCCTCTGGAGGATGGGGAGCCAGTGGAAACGGGCGAGGGTGGGGGTTATGTGGTCACGGAGGCGGGTGCGGGATAGTACACGGGCTGCAGAGTTTTGGATGGCCTGCAGCCTATGAATGGAGGAACTGGGGAGGCCGACTAGGAGAGAATTTCCGTAATCCAGCCGTGAGGTGATGTATGCGTGCACAAGTGTTTCGGCAGCGCGGGGGGTAATTCACTTTCTGTGAAGCGCTTTGAGGAGTCTAGAAGACGTGAAAAGCACTATATTAAATGCAAGGATTATTATTATTATGTTTTAGATATTATAAGGGTGCTTTTTGCTGGACTAACTGTTTATAGGACTAAAACACTGCTGTTCGCTATTGTACAGTAATGACAGTGGTGAATGTGCGACTTCCTAATGCGGTCTTATGTTCCGTTTAGTGGATTCTCCAGAATCAAGTCTCTCCACACCTGTCCCTGATGAGGACAGTGTCTTGTTTAGCAAACTCACATACTTGGGCTGTGCTTCAGTCAATGCTCCTCGGAGTGAGGTGGAGGCTCTGCGGATGATGTCTATTCTGCGGAGCCAGTGCCAAGTCCCATTAGATGTGACTCTGTCGGTGCCTAACGTTTCAGAAGGGATTGTGAGGTGAGGATTGCCAAGTGGCTTATTGTGATTAATTAACATATGTAAAAGCAGGTAAGATCTGATCGACCTGTGCACAGGTAAATGCATTTTTATCACACAATAAAGGGAGGGTTAGTTCCTAACAATTTTGAAATACAGTAAAAGTCAGTTTATCCGGCACCCTTGGGACCTGGCCAATGCCGGTTAAAGTGTGTGTTGGACATTTGGCCAAAAACGGCACCCAAAAAAATGTTTTTCAATGCATTTTGCAATGCATTTTTCCGGATAAATTCCGGTTAATTGAATGCAGACCTTTTTTTACGATGCCGGTTGTACGGAAGTTACGGTTGATCGGGTGCCGGATAAACGGGCTTTTACTATACCTAATTTTTGACTGTTTGTCTTTCCCCGTGGCTGGCTGTGGGATGTGTTTGGCTCTACTGCTCTGCTGCTTATTGATTATCAATCAGAAACAGGAGAAGACCGTTCAACCCCTTAAGCCTGTTCCTCCATGGCTGATGTTTACCTCGACTCCAATTTCCCGCCCTTGTTTCATATCCCTTTTTATATTTCATAAATATCTTTCCACCTCAATCTTGAAGATGTGAATGGATCCAGCTCCACAGCCGTTTGAGGGAGAGATTTCCAGATTCCCACCATCCTTTGGGAGATAAACTGCCTCCAAATTTCATTTCTAAATGGCCTAGGTCTAATTTTAAGATGTTGCCCCCTTCTTAATAATAATAATAATAATAATTGTTGCATTTGATATAGCGCTTTACACATCTTCTAGACGTCTCAATAATCCTCTGGATTCCCCACCAGAGGAAATCGTTTCTCTGTAGCTACCCTGTCGAATCCTTTTTATTGTTTTGAAAACCTTTGTCAGATGACCACTCAATCTTCTAAACTCAAACGGATAGACACAAAGTTTATGCAACCTGTCCTCATAACGTATAGTCAATTTGGGCTGCTAATATCTAAGAATGAGTTTGCGTTTCTCCAGTTAGCCCTATGGTGAACACTTTGTGTTTGACGTCATATTTATACAGTATATTTAAAGAAAGTAGGAGGAGAAATATACTTTCTTTTAGACATTTTGCCACTGAAATGTTTCAGAGAATTGACTTCTGTATTTTCTTTACAGGTTATTAGATCCACAAATCAACACTGAGATTTCAAACTGTCCCATTTACAAGATCCTGTTTTGTGTGCGGGGACATGATGGCACTCCTGAGAGTGACTGTTTTGCGTTTACTGAAAGCCACTACAATGCTGAAATTTTTAGAATTCACGTCTTTCGATGTGAAATACAAGAGGCAGTAGGTTTCTTTGGTCTTTCTCTTGTATGAAATACTGTACTCAGAAGCTCTATTTCCTAAGGTTTACTTTATTGTAAATTTATGATTTTTTTGGGGGGTGGGCTGGGTGGGGAGAGGAAAGCGATGAATTAACTGGATCTAGATCCAAGGTGACTTACTTGGTGAAGGGAGAGACAACATTCAGAGTGAACCCTGGTTGGGCGTGATTCAACAGCCAAGCCAGGTTGTTTTGTTGCCCCAGCTGTGAGACGCTAGCCTGTGTGAGGGGCATTATATAAAAGCAGGTTGTTTTAGTTATTGTCATTATTAACAAATAAATCATTATTGTCTGAAAATTTGAAGTTATACAGTTTTAGACTGCAAAGCCTTTGGATTTACTGTAGAAAATTAATGTTTCTGGAAAAATAATCAGAGATTATCACTCATTCTCTCCAAGCGTCAAATTCATTTAAAATTTGTGTAATTTTTTTCCAATCTGTTTTTAGGTCAGTCGTATTCTGTATAGCTTCGCTACAGCGTTCAGGCGGACAGCAAAGCAAACCCTACTCTCAGCAAATCCACCAACACTAACTCCGGACAGTGACGTATTCATGTTCACAGTTTCTCTGGAGATCAAAGAAGATGATGGGAAAGGATATTTCAGGTGATTGGCTGCTTTGACTAATTAGCGCTGATTTAAAGGATGGTGATGGGAGAAATACTCAGAGCTTTCAGTTTATTAAAAGAATTCTTAAATTTCCTGAGTAGTCATGCGCTTCACAGGATTTACTAGGAAGTGTATTTTGTAGGGAATGCATTAGCCAATTTCCACACAGACTACAATGTAGTAAGTCAGCAGTGTTAATTTGGGAGATTATTGGCCAAGACACTGGAAGAGAGACGCACTTCTCTTTTCCAATAGGATTGGGATCTTTATCATCCATCTGAACAGATGGGAGCTTGGTTTAACATCTCCCATCACCCCACAACCTTTGACACAGGAGGTGAGAGTGAGGTGGGGCTAAGAGAGTGAGGTCTACAGAATTTTATTTTAATGCTTCTAACAACTGAGCCAATTATTGTTCAGCACTGACAGCATCCAGCTGAAGAATGTTGTTTGGGTGCAGTGATGAGTGCCTTTGCCTTAGGTTGCTCTAGCAATTGAGGATGAGGAATTTGTCAATGCAGTGCTCTGTTATAGGTGTCCTTTGTGGATGATCTCAGTTCAGCTGCAAATTTGAATCTCCCTGATTTAAATTTTTTTTAAAAAAGAGGATGTCTTTACAATGGCAAACTTGGCAAACGTGATCCTGAGGGAAGCTTTTTGGCTAATGCTGTGGGAGCTTTGCATTGTATGCCATGCCATATCCACATGAATAGGTCCCATCTATTAGGTTAATTAGGTTAGGTTAATAAAGGACAGCCAGCACGGATTTGCTAAAGCCTGACGAATCTGATAGAGTTTTTTTGATGAGGTAGCGGAATGGGTGGATGAGGGTAGTGCAGTTGATGTAGTTTATATGGACTTTCAAAAGGCATTTGACAAAGTGCCACATGAAAGGCTTATAAAGAAAATAAAGGCCCATGGCGTAAAAGGGACAGTGGCAACATGGGTCTAGAACTGGCTGGGAGACAGAAAGCAGAGAGTTGTGAACGGCTGCTTTTCTGACTGGAGGGAAGTGTACAGTGGCATCCCTCAGGGATCGGTATTGGGACCACTGCTCTTTTTAATTTATATGAATCATCTGGACTTGGGTGTAGGGAGTACCATTTCGAAGTTTGCAGATGACACAAAGTTAGGAAAAATAGTAAATAGTGAGGAGGATAATAGTCATCTGCAAGAAGATATAGACCGAATGGTAAAATGGGCAGACACATGGCAGATGAAGTTTAATGTAGAGAAATGTGAGGTGATACATTTTGGGAGGAGAAATGAGGAGAGGCAATATAGACTAGGTAGTGCAATTTTAAGGGGTGTGAAGGAACAGAGAGACCTGAGGGTTTGTGTGAGTGATTCTTTGAAGGTGGCAGGACAGGTAGGCAAGGCTATCAAAAAAGCATATGGGATACTAGGCTTTATAAATAGGGGCATAGAGTACAAAAGTCAGGAAGTTCTGACTAAACTCTATAAACTTTGGTTAGGCCTCAGCTAGAGTACTGTGTACAATTTTGGTCACCACACTTTAGGAAGGATGTTAAGGCATTGGAAAGGGTGCAGAGGAGATTTACTAGGATGGTACCAGGAATGAGTGACTTCAGCTATGAGGAAAGGCTAGGGAGGCTAGGCTTATTCTCTTTAGAACAGAGAAGGTTGCGAGGAGACCTAATAGAGGTTTTTAAGATCATGAAGGGATTCGACAGAGTAGATAGGGAAAAACTGTTTCCACTGATGGGAGTATCAGTGACTCGTGGTCACAGATTTAAAATAGTTTAAAAAAAAGCAGAGGGATGGTGAAGAGAATTTTTTTCACTCAGTGAGTTGTTGGAATTTGGAATGCATTGCCTGAAAAGGTGGTGGAGGCCGATTCAATAACAACTTTTAAAAGAGAGGTGGATGATTATTTGGGGAGGATGGGTTTGCAAGGTTATGGGGAGAAAGTTGGGGAGTGGGATTAAATTGCTCTTTTTAAAGAGCCGGCACAAACTCGATGGGCCGAATGGCCTCCTTTTGTGCCGTAAGATTCTATGATTCTATGATCTGCAGGTTGATATGGATGTTAAAAGATCCCTTGGTATGATTGAGAAAGAGCAGGAAGATTTCTGTTGCAATGAGGAGTTGCTTGCGAACTTGGTCCCTGCACATATTGGTAATTACTAGGAGGTGTATGCAAGTGCTTCCAGGGACAGTGATGTGAAGAAAAGCCTTAAAAATGTGTACTGTGAACATTCAGGTTTATTCTTGCTCGGGAGGAGAGAGCAAGCTAACTGTGCTGTTAAAATGGTAAGAGCAGAAATACAATTGACCACGAGGGGGCACTTTGGCTAGTGAAGCTGTCACTACAAGCAGCAATGGACTATTGAGAATAATTTGAACCACAATTTGCTTGATTGGAAGTAATCCATCTTCTAAATTTGTGCAATATTAAAGATAATGGATCCTGCATAATTATTCATCCCATTCTGTGTAATGTTTAGAAAATTACCCCTGCACACAGTGGTGGATTTTTCAAAAGTGAAAATCACAATCATAATAAGTTAGATTTCCTTTAATCTTGTAGGCACATTACTCTGGGACCTGCATTAAATTTCATTAATTTTCTTGAGGATTTGGAGAATAATGGTTAGCAGGGACTGATACGAGTGGTAATCCCATTGAAGGCTTCAATTGGTGTAAACTATCATAGTAAAGATGTAGATTTATAGTGTCATCTCAACTATTTAATACAGTTACTGCCCAGCAGTTCCTCTGGTCTGTGTAGTTTATACTGTCAGCAATTTTTCTTATGGAGTTTCATTTCACTGCTACTCAGTAGATGTCAATTTGATGTCAACTTGCATCTATTTTCAGTGAAAGATTAAAAAATAATAATAATCCTGACTTTGATATCACGTCGTTGACATGTCTCAAATGTGCTTCACAGAATAAACTCTAAAGTGGAGTGACTGTATTTTTGTGGGTGAAACAATTAGTGTTTATTGATATAAGTTTAGTGAGTAGCATCCTTGATTTAACTTCGAGTAACATTGAGTTAGAAATACCTTCAGGATTTATGTTTTTCTTGGATTTTAGAGTTAAATTCTGTTTAACATCATTCAAAGTGAACGCATTACTGTTGATGTTCATTTTGTGTGGAGGGAAGTGTTGCCTTTGAAATGTTGTGATGCTGTGATTAGAGCAGCCTCTAATGTTACACTCTGAGGGAATGCAGCTTTCTATATAATATTAATAATCCTTACGCTTTTCACGTTTCTAGACGTCTCAGAGCGCTTCACAGAATATAATGTAAAATGAATTGACTGTATATTTATGGGCGAAAGGCGGCAGCCAATTACGCACAGCAGCATCCCTACAAACAGTCGTGGATTGAAATGACCAATTTTTTTTGAGGGATTATTATTAGACAAGTGTGTGGAGTAAGGAAACTTGCCCAAGGTTTTGCCCTGACCTGCCTGAGTTTGCCCACAGGTCTCTCGCTTGTAAGGCAAGTGCTCTAACCACTGAGCCTATAGGACTTGGTGTGGGAGGTGGGGGCGGTGCAAAGCTGTGTGGGGAAGGGTCAGTATGTGTGTGTAGGGGGGGCTGTGTGTGTGTTTGTGTGGTGGGAGGTAGGGGGTCAGTGGGAAGGGAGTTGGGGGACTGAACCTCTACTTGGACATGTGTTCTCTCTGGTGTGATAACAGAGAGCTGCTCCATGTCCAGCTCCATGTCCTGCAGATATCATTGAGCATTGAGGACAGCCTGGCTCAGGAAGCTCAGTGCCCGCTTGGCGCTTACATATCTTCAATAAGAATTTTTTTGCATATTTTTCAATATAATCTTAATGCTCATTTATGTTGATTGAAGTTAGCTCTTGGCTGGCATCCAAAGATAAGGATAATAGCGTTCGGTTTGCTATTTTATATCCGTGACTATGGTGACTATAGAATTGTACATGTTTTACAAGCAGTTATGTGTTTAAACACAGGGCAATGCAGTTACAGTCACAATGCAGTTTACAGTCAAATTTAATAATAATAATAATAAATCCTTGCATTTGGTATAGCGCTTTTCACGGGTTTTAGATGTCTTAAAGCGCTTCACAGAATATACAGTACTCCTAAAGTGAATTGACTATATTTATGGGCGAAATGCGGCAGCCAGTTGTGCACAGCAGTGTCCTACAAACAGTCGCGGATTCAAGACCAAATTATTTTGGGGGGGATTATTATTATAATAATTCCTTGACATCTGTAGAGCATACCCAACTGTGCTAGTGTAGACTGTCTGTTTGTACATTGCCACCTTTGGGCCACTGTGTTGATTTATGTAAATGTTCATTGAGCTGCAATTCCTAGTCACTGGAATATCTACAGTAAAAGCCCGTTTATCTGGCACCCTCAGGACCTGGCCAATGCCTTTTAAACCGCATGCCGGATATTTGGGTGGTAAGCTGCTGAATACCCACCACAAAAAAAAATCTTTTTTTTAAACATACCATATTAATAATAGACTAAATAATAACAAAATATTGTATGGATACTTACCAATAAAGCAATAAATATTGATTACAGTCTATAAACACAGCACACAATCACAAAGCAAACTTCTACAACGGCGGACGGAAGAGTTTTTTACTTCTTAAAGAGGCAATGTCAGTTTTTCCTATTCTTTTGTTTCTATCTTTCTCTCCCTCCTTCCATCTCTCTCTTTCACACACACACTGAATCAGTCTGGCATCTCAATGGCTCCAAACCCAACCCCCCTCCACTCTTTCCGCTCTTCCCCCCCACCCCCCCCCTTTTCCCTCTCTCCCCTTGGCTCTCCTTCTCCCACCCCACCCCCACCAAAACAATGTATAAACCCATGGCTTATAAGGCTACACAGGCAATATGTAGTATCCGTCAGAGAGGGAAAGAAAGAAAGGGTAAGAGATAGAAAGAGAGAGGGAGAGATAGAGAGGAAGGAAAGAGAGGGAGAGAGAGAAAGAAAAAGAGGGAGAGAGAGAAAAAGGAGAGGGAGAGAAAAATCAGTGCCCCTTTAAGAAGAAAGACCGGAAGTGACACTACTGGCAGCAATCAGAACTAATTGTACTCTGCTCTAGTGCAACAATTGACTTATTAAATGCGCCACAGCGATTGTGCTGGATAAGATTCGGTTAATCAAATGGGGACCTTTTTTTTGAGGTGCCGGTTATACGGAAATTACGGTTGATCGGGTGATGGATAAATGGGCTTTTACTGTATTGAGGTTCTTCAGGCTAGGTTTCAAGGACAGTGACAGCAAGGTCCATGCTGTCACTGCAAAAAGGTCTCGATCATTCTATCTGTCTGGGTGTGTTCAGATCCCAAGTGATGAACAGTGAATGCTATCGCAATTCCCTCTATGTGTTTTGGTTTTCCTTTACAGTGCAGTCCCTAAAGACAAAGATAAGCAATGTTTCAAGCTCCGTCAAGGAGTTGACAAAAAAATTGTGATCTACGTGCAGCAAACCTCCAACAAGGAACTTATTATTGAAAGGTACTAAAGTCAACTTTGCTTATTGGCTCAGATCTTGATTTATCTATAATTAACTAGAAGAGGCCAATTAGCATATGCTTGACTTGCCCTTTGCTTTATGTTTCACAGTTAATGTAGTGGGATGTTTTGTGTACTTTTTTTAATGCTATAAATGGGTTTCACAATACTGGGGACAAAAATATTTCTACTCCCCAAACCCAGAAGATCAAATTTGACCTTGCTTGCTTCAGTGCCTTGGGACAGCCTCCCGACCCGAAAAGCACTCCATATATGTAATTTTGTTTCAATGTGGAGAGCTGAGTTCCTGACATTCACACAGGAAGCTGTACCCTTTACTCAGTGGCTTTGATGATTTTTTCCCATTACTTTGAATCAAAAGAAATTTCAGCTTTTAATAGTCATTTTTGTTAAAGGAGAACATAAATATGGGAATATATTTTTCTGAAATATTTAAATGAAACCCCCTGGCTGTGCTAACAGGCGGGAAATCCCCTTTGCGAGTTGGAATTTCTGGTTCAGTGTAATTACAAAGCTGGCACCAGCATTGAGCTGCTAGTTTGGGCGCTGGCTTCTCAGTGTTGATGAATGGCAGCACCACGTTGTAATTGAAACTGAGTCAAAGTAGATCTCCCAGAGCACTGAAGGACAGTGGGGTGGGGGCTAAGAGGGTAAGGTTTGCAAATTTTTTAAGTTTCCGTTTCGGACGTTTCCAGTCCGGTGAGGTCTGAATTCCGGATACCCAGATTCCAGTAAAAAGTCAGGGATTTGCTATATACAGTATTGATGTTTCATTTCCTGCTTGCATGGGTTTTGTGTTTTATATAATTATAGCTATTTTCTTGATTGAAATAGTTTTCAGTTGGCTGTAAAACCATTTTGAATTGTGATTTGTGTTCAGTAATTGGCTGAAAACAATGCATTAATTGCATTAATTCTGCTTGAATGTTGTGTCCTTTGTTGATTCACCAACACAACCATAACACAAGTTTGTTTGTGATGCAGTTTATTTTGACCATCTTAATGGTTTTAGATAATAACAATATAATAACACTTGCATTTGATACAGCGCTTTCCACGTCTTCTAGACGTCTCAAAGCGCTTCACAGAATGTCCTGTAAAGTGATTGACCGTATATTTGTGGGTGAAACGTAGCAGCCAATTACTATAATACATATCCTGTCATAGTTTCTCAATTATTTTATTTGAAATGCGCACTGGGTAGTGAAGATATCACATGTCCTCTATTTTATATTAGCCAGTGGTGTCAAATGTGCTTGATTGCGGGCTTGTTTTGATCAATAATCTGCCTTCCCACCAGGTGCTTCGGACTCCTTCTCAGTCCTGGCAAAGATGTTCGCAACAGTGACATGCACCTTTTGGATTTGGTAATGTGGCTAAAACTAAAACCTTCCATACTTTCACTCTACATGAACATCAATGTAAATCAAAGTTATTCTTTTGACAGACATTTTATTTACAGTAATGTGCTGTCCAACTCATTTTAAAAAAAAACTTGTCAAACTAGATGAAAGCAGAGTAATGGGACTATTCTCCGACCTACTGTGGTGACCCTTCATTCTCATGAAAAATGCAAGTAGGTCTAGTACCTAACTTATTAGCTATTGTGAGTGTGGACCAGCTGTCTGACAGTGGAGGGAGGACAGAGAGAGAGGAGACAATGTGATAGAAAAGAGAAGGCCTGCAGGCAATAGGTCCCCATCAGAAGTGGGAACGCCACCTGTTTTTATTATGTTTTCCTTTTCTTTGTTGAAATAGAATCTTTGACCTTCTGATCTGTGTGGCTTTGTGCTGCAACAAACATGTGGTGTCTTTGTCCCCTAGCCAGCCTGACTGCAGACACCAGGTTTAGTAGAAAGAGTACATCTATTGTTGTGATTGCTTTTATATGTTACGTGTAATGAGGAGCAAATATTATGACTTGCTATTTTTACTCCATGTTTGATGATCCTGCCTGTTTTGGGAATGTTAATTTGACACCTTTAGTAATTTTAAAACACTACATGAAACTTTGGTTAGGCCTCAGCCAGAGTACTGTGTACAATTCTGGTCACCACACTTTCGGAAGGATCTTAAGGCATTGGAAAGGGTGCAGAGGAGATTTACTAGGATGGTATCAGGGATTAGGGAGTTCAGCTATGAGGAAAGGCTAGAGAGACTAGGTTTATTCTCATTGGAACAAAGAAGGTTGCGAGAAGACCTAATAGAGGTTTTGAAGATCATGAGGGGATTCGACAGAGTAGATAGGGAAAAACTGTTTTCACTGGTGGGAGTATCAGTGATTCGTGATTCAGCGAGTTGTTTGAATCTGGAATGCATTGCCTGAAAAGGTGGTGGAGGCTGATTCGATAACAACTTTTAAAAGAGGGGTAGACATTTATTTGGGGAGGATGGGTTTGCGAGGTTATGGGGAGAGAGCTGGGGAGTGGGATTAAATTGCTCTTTTCAAAGAGCCTGCACAGACTCGATGAGCCGAATGGCCTCCTTTTGTGCCATAAGATTCTATGATTTGTAGTGTTTGAAACACAGACCGTCCAGTGCCTTGGAACAGTCTTCCGATGTCAAAGGTGCTATACAATGTGATTTGGTTGTTGTTGTTGATAATTGGATCATTGTACTGATCTGTGATATCAAAAAGGTTCCCAGATTTCATTCCTGCTCTGTTTAGTTAGCTGATCAAGCCCTGAACAGGGTTTTGAATTGACTTTCATGTGTCTGGGTTAGAAAGAGAGAAGGGCTCTTGCTCCAGAATGCAGTCTGATTTCCCTGTTGAAAAGTGCACACTTGTCCTCACAATACAATACAAAATTATATTTGTAAAGTGTCTTTCACATTGGGAGGGCTAAGCAGTCAGTGGTGGGTGGGGGGGAATGGGGTGGGGGTGGGGATTAGGTGGAGTGGGGATTAGTTGAAGGCATGGTTGAAGAGGAAAGTCTTGAGATTCAGTGGGCATCACGGAAACTAGATTGAAGGGGTTCATGAAGGGAGTGGCAGGAGAGGAAGGAGTGAAACTGGGAAGCAATGACTCTTTCAAGGACCTTGCAAAAGAAAGGGAGGTTGGAGATGGCTACCCATCCCCAGAGTCAGAATGTTTGCGATAATTTTTCCACCAATTCTGGTCAATTGAAAGAATCTATTTGTTTATTGTAGGAGTCAATGGGTAAGAGCTCAGATGGCAAATCTTATGTAATTGCTGGGAGCTGGAATCCCAATACACCACACTTTCAAGCTGTGAATGAGGAAACGCCTAAAGGTAAGAAAAGTTGTATTTTGAAGTTGCAATAGGAATTTTGACGATGACTTCAGAGGCAGGGCTGATCTGTACATTGTGTTGGAGTTTGTCAAGAAGGAAAACTTGGTGCTGTCTCTCACCTCCAGTAGTAAGTTGCTAATGCTAGCCTTTAACTTGTTAATAACATACTCTTCAACCTCAATGGCCAAAGTAAAGGTGTAAATTGCAGTTTTTCTTTGCTTGCTTTGTTGTGATTTGTTTAATTATGATTGTATATTAATCATTGTCAGGAAATGCTTGCCCTTTTCAGTAGGTCATCAATCAACATGAATTTCGGTGTTTTGTTTTGTTGGTTTGATTGTTTGGTAAATACCAGGGAGGATGTTAGAAATTCAAAGGGTTGTTGGAGGTTGCGAGGGATAAGGCCTTGCTGGGATTTGAATCTGAGAAGGATCTTAAACTAAATCTGCTGGGATGGGGAGACGATGACAAGGATAGCAATATGTAGGAATTTTGATTCACACATAACATTACAACTTGCTTTTATGTAGCCCCCCCCGCCCCCCCCGCAAACCCTCCACATAGGCTAGAGACCTAGGCTAGAGCCCCTCACACAAGCTAGAGACCCTCACACAGGCTAGAGCTCCTCACATAGGAGGGGACGGGCATATAGAGACAGCAGGTGAGAGAGATAGGCGGGGGCAAGGCCGTGAATGGCCTTGAAAGTGACGACGAGGATCTTGAATTCGATCCTCTAGGGGATGGGGAGTCAGTGGAGATGGGTGAGGGAGGGAGTGATGTGGTTATGGAGTCTAGAGCAGGAGAGTACACAAGCTGCAGATTTCTGAATAATCTGCAGTTTTTGAGATTAATCTGCACCCCTTTTTTGGGTGGGTTGGGAAGGCTGACGAGGAGAGAGTTCCCATAGTCGAGCCTAGAATGTATGGATGAGTGTTTCAGCAGCATGGAGGGTGAGGTAGTGTTGGAATCTGGCAATGTTGCAGAGGTGGTGGAAGGCTGTGCTGGTAATGGAGCAGATGTGGGGGAGGAACGACAGTTCCTCCCCCACATCTGCTCGACCCTGTTCGACAGGGTCGAACAAAATTCCCAGATTCCTGACTGGCTTTGAGAGATGGAGAGAGCAGCCTTGAACGCTGATATTGTCAGCACCTGAGGTGCAGAGGCGCTGACGCGAGCCAATCAGGAGGGCCTCCATCTTGTTGACGTTTATTTGGAGGAAGTTGTCACTCATCCAGGAATCAATGTCGGACAGACATGCAGTCAGAACGCCAGTAGTCCTGGTGTCGAGGGTGGAAGCGGAAAGGTAGAGTTGCGTGTCATTCGCGTACATGTGGAAATTTACTCGCGCTCCTCACACAGGCTATAGCACCTTACACAGACTGGAGCCACTCAAGTAGGGCAGCGCCCCTTGTGGGAGGACAGCCCGAAGATCAGGCTGCTTATGTGTGGAGATTAAAGCATTTCACTCTGCCCTGCAGGGTTGTCTGTATGTGAACTGTACTATTTCACCATGTCCCTGGTTATTCCACAGACAAGTTGCTTTATATGACGACTGCTGTTGATTTGGTTGTTACTGAAGTCCAAGAGCCAGTCCGCTTTCTTCTGGAGACGAAAGTTCGTGTTTGCTCGCCCAGCGAGAGGATGTTTTGGCCATTCAGTAAACGAAGCTACACCGAGACATTCTATTTGAAGCTTAAACAGGTTAGATGTTGTCAACAAGATGAATACCAGCAAATTCATAGACTGTTTGTGGGACGCTGCTACGCTCAATTGGCTGCTGTGTTTTCTCCACATATTTACAATCAATTCACTTTAGAGTACATTCTGTGAAGAGCTTTGAGACATCTAGAAGATGTGAAAAGCACAATATCAAATGCAGGGATTATTATTATTATTACTACTGATTTGTTAAAGGCAAATCATGTCTAACAAACCTGATAAGAGTTTTTTGATGATGTAACAGAGAGAGTGGATGGAGATAGTGCCATGGATGTGTGATATGGATTTTCAAAAGGCATTTGATAAAGTGGCACATAAGAGACTCGTAAGCCAAATAGAGGCCCACGGTATTAAAGACATAGTGGCAGCCTGGGTACAGAACTGCCTGGGAGACAGATAGCAGAGTGGTGGTGACCTGTTGTTTTTCTGGCGGGAGGGAAGTGTGCAGTGGTGTCCCCCAGGGATTGGTATTAGGACCACTGCGGTTTTTAATCTATATAAATGACCTGGACTTGGATATAGAGCGTACAGTTTCCAAGTTTGCAGATGATATGAAGCTGAGAAAAGTAGTAAACAGTGAGGATAGTAGCTGACTGCAAGAGGACATTGACAGACTGGTAAAATGACATGTGGCAGATGAAGTTTAATGTGGGGAAATAGATCACTTTGCATTTGCAAAGTGATGTATTTTGAAAGGAAGAATGAGGAAAGGTAGTATAAACTAGATGGTAGAATCTTAAAGGGTGGTGAGACATGTTTGCAGTGAGGACATGTGGGGAGAGAGTGGGGGAGTGGGATTGATTTGGAAGGCTCTTTTCGAATAGCTGGCACAGATACAATGGGCTGAATGGCCGCCTTCTGTGGTGTATAATTCTATAAATCTCCATTGTTGGATATTTTAACCTTGAAATTATTTTCTTACAGATAGAACGGAAAGATCGAAAGAACAACAGTGATACGCTGTACGAGGTTGTGAGTTTAGAGAGTGAGACCGAGCGGGAGACAAGAAAAACCACAGCCACACCCTCCGTACGGCCACCTCATTATGGGTCTCAGGGCTCGATCATCCCCTCACCCCCCGAGGATGATGAAGAGGAAGGTGAGTATACTAATTCCTCATCTTTCTTTTCTTCACTAGCTATGGTTTAGAGTCGCAGTGAATGCTTTTCTGGTTTCTAAAGTTATTTCTTGTTGAAACACTGACACTCCAGTTTGATGGACAGAGAGAACAGAATTTAATAAGTCCCCAGCCCCCCCCCACCCAAACCAACCCCCCCAAAACCAACCCCCCCAAAACCAACCCCCCCAAAACCAACCCCCCCAAAACCAACCCCCCCAACCAACCCCCCCAACCAACCCCCCCAAAACCAACCCCCCCAAAACCAACCCCCCCAAAACCAACCCCCCCAAAACCAACCCCCCCAAAACCAACCCCCCCAAAACCAACCCCCCCAAAACCAACCCCCCCAAAACCAACCCCCACAAAACCAACCCCCACAAAACCAACCCCCACAAAACCAACCCCCACAAAACCAACCCCCACAAAACCAACCCCCACAAAACCAACCCCCACCCAAACCAACCCCCCCAAAACCAACCCCCCCAAAACCAACCCCCCCAAAACCAACCCCCCCAAAACCAACCCCCACAAAACCAACCCCCACAAAACCAACCCCCCCAAAACCAACCCCCCCAAAACCAACCCCCCCAAAACCAACCCCCCCAAAACCAACCCCCCCAAAACCAACCCCCCCAAAACCAACCCCCCCAAAACCAACCCCCACAAAACCAACCCCCACAAAACCAACCCCCACAAAACCAACCCCCACAAAACCAACCCCCACAAAACCAACCCCCACAAAACCAACCCCCACAAAACCAACCCCCACAAAACCAACCCCCACAAAACCAACCCCCACAAAACCAACCCCCACAAAACCAACCCCCCCAACCAACCCCCCCAACCAACCCCCCCAACCAACCCCCCCAACCAACCCCCCCAACCAACCCCCCCCCAACCAACCCCCCCCAACCAACCCCCCCCAACCAACCCCCCCCAACCAACCCCCCCCAACCAACCCCCCCCAACCAACCCCCCCCAACCAACCCCCCCCAACCAACCCCCTGAAGAGTGTTGTGATATTTAGTTGCTGTTTATTAATGATAATGATTAGCAGAATATTGCTGGCAGCAGAATGTGTTGAGGCATGTTTGCTTTTCACTGTGTGACTCCAAGCCTTGGACAGGTGAATGAAGCTCCAGAGTTTTTCTACACAGATAACGATGAGCCTCTCCTGAGCGGTTCTGGTGACGTGTCTAAAGAATGCGGGGAAAAGATTTTGGAGACCTGGGGAGACTTGCTGTCAAAGTGGTAAGTGGGAATTACCCCAACAAGAGGCTCTTTACCCTATTTACTGATTGATTTCAACTTGTATAAATGACAACAACAACAAAATGACATTTGTATAGCCACGTCGGCAGAATGTCCCAAGGTGCTGAAGCCTCTCAAGCCAACATTTCCACCAATCATTTCACTTTGTGTAGGGCAAGAGATGCAGATAACCAGTGTCCCTGATCCCACCGGGCTGGATCATGTTCAGCAAAAATAGCACTACATTTGTCAACTGCTTTGAGACACGTTTGTATAAAAGATGTTGCGTTAATGTAAGTTGGCATTCTGAAAGAAATACTTCTTTATTTCCATCATCTTTCACGGGAAGCAGTTCGTTGTTCAAAAGAACTTAGCGGGCATTCACTTGCTGCACTTATAATCCTTAGAGAGGATTAGACACCTGTTGTTACATTATTCAAAAAGAGCAGAGTTTCTGCTGGTGTCTTGGTCAGCAATAAATTGTTTATTCACTTCATGGCTGTTAATGGAAACTTGCTGTGAGCAAATTAATTGTGGCATTTGCCTACAAATAGTCACTAACTTTGCCAGCAGGTATGGATGTTTGGAGATGGTCAGACATTGTAAGTTCTATATCAAATAGAAGGATTATTATAATCGAACCATGATGGCATCATCTTTGTCCTCAAGTCTATCTCTACCTTTTTGCCCCTCGTGTTGCTGATTAGTCACCCCACTCTGGCCAGTGCTTTGCTTTCCTCTAAAGATTGTTCCATTGGAAAGTGAGGGCAAGTGCTCCCGTCTGTCTATGACTTGTAAAATGTATGCTGTTCTAGGCTTTTCAATACAGTATCTAGTTTGTTTTTACGTGGAGCCGATTGCTGTGGTTGCAATGGGGGAGGTTTCTGCAGCAGTGGGGGTGGCAGTCAGCACTGCAGAACAGTTTGTGTTAGTGCCGCAGTGAAAGGAAGCTCACTGTGTTTGTGATGGATTGGTTAGTGCACTATTTGGGTTCGGGAGGTAGAAGAGCCATGAGACTTGTGCCCAGTGCTACAAGTGGAAGGTGCAGTGATGGGCTTGATGTGATTTACATTGTGTTTAGCCATTTTGTTTTTATGATTTGTGTCCAAACCTATTCATGAAGTCTGTGCCTTTTTGATTCTAGAAAATGTAATCACGCGACCATGTATGATGTAGTGCTCATCACCAATTTGCCAATTTGAGGAATGAGTGAATTTAATTTCTGAGGTCCTAGAATACAAAGCACTGCATTATTTTTAGGCAAAGACACCACGACATTTTGTGTACAGCGATGACAAAGAAAAGCAATGTTCAACTCTCAATTTACTTTGAAGATCTTTTGGTAATCCTCCTGAACTAATTATGGTTTCCTGGGAATTCTTTTGTCTGATCTGAAAATGTGCATATCATTAAAGTAAATGGAAACTGACCATCTCCTGTCGTGCCATGTATATACCTCCCTTATGGCTGTGTCAGGGTGACTTTGATCTTTAGAATGTAAATTATTGCTGCTGCATCACAAGTGCAGTCACTTGGGAGCCAGTATTTTGGCTGTGCACATCTATTAATATAATTATAGTAAATGTGCATTTTAACTTGCAAGTAATGGCATTATATTTACCATGAAAACACTTCACTGGAGAGAAACTGGATGGTTAGTTTAGTGACACTGGACTTTGGAGATCAGTTCCAGATGACCATCTCACTTTGTAATGTTTTAATCAAAATTCAGGCTTTTTCCTGAAAAAGCAGTTTCCTGAACTATCTTTCCTTTTATTCAACCAGATGGAACTGTACCAAATATATAGGCGAGGAATTAGTATGGGATATGTATTAGTATGTTCCTATGCAGTTTATTAATCTTTAAGGTTTATAGACTACATACATGTGAGGTGACTTCACAACAGATTATTGTAATCACAGCATAGTGTTTTCAATAAAAATCTTATTCCTATACCCTGTCTTTAGAGTCTATAACCTTGTAAATTTGGGAAAAACTTTCCTTTGATTCTGTATTTATTGTCCATATAATAATAATAATAATCCTTGCATTTGATAGAGCGCTTTTCACGTCTTAAAGTGCTTCACAGAATATACTGTAAAATGAATGTATGTATGTATCCTAGAATCATACAATTTTACAGCACAGAAGGACACCAGTCAGCCGGCTCTTTGAAAAGAGTTATTCAAAGTCAATCCCACTCCCAGCTCTCTCCCCATAACCCTGCAAACCCGTCCTCCGCCAAATAACCATCCACCTCTCTTTTAAAAGTTGTTATCGAATCGGCTGCCACTATCCTTTCAGACAATGCATTCCAGATTCCAACAACTCGCTGGGTAAAAACATTTCTCCTCACCTCCTCTGTTTCTTTTAGAAACTATTTTAAATCTGTGACCCCAAGTCACTGACACAGCCACCAGTGGAAACAGATTTTCCCTGTTTACCCTATTGATTCCCCTCATGATTTTGAAAACCTCTATTAGGTCTCCTTGTAACCTTTGCATTTCTCCACATTAAACTTCATCTGCCATGTGTCTGCCCATTTTACGATTCTGTCTATGTCTTATTGCAGTCAGCAACTATTCTCTGCACTATTTATTACTTTTCCTAACTTTGTATCATCGGCGAATCTGGAAATTGAACTCCCTATAAGCAAGTCCATAAATGGCACTTTTGTCAAATGCCTTTTGAAAGTCCATACAAACTGCATCAACAACAACAACAACAACATTACATTTTTAGGGTTGTAACTTTCACGTTGTAAGGACGTCCCAACTGCACTACCTTCACTATATATACTATGCACTAGGGTCCGTCGATATGGAAATTTTCCGATTAAATATATCGGTGGGCTCATATCGAGATATACCGAAATATCGATATTTTCGGGTTTTTCGTACTGCGCATGTGCGCACGGCACGCTCATTCGGAGTGCGCGCGCGTTCCAGGTTCCAGGTATCTTCTCAGGAGGTAAATATCTTTCTCTCTCTGTGTCTCTCACTCTCTCCATCTCTGTGTTTTTCTGTCTCTGTGTCTCTCTCCCTCTCTCCTCTCTCACATCCCCCCCATCTCTATCTATCTGTATATTATCACATCCACCCCGTCTCTCCCCCCCCCCCCCCCGCCGTCCCTCTCTCTCACCCCCCACCCCCGTCGTCTCTCTCCCCCACCACCCCCCAGCCATCTCTTTCTCCCTCCCCCCCCCAGCCGTCTTTCTCCACCCAGCTGTCTCTCTCTCCCTCCCCCCAGCCATCTCTCTCCCCCTCCCCCCAGCCGTCTCTCTCCCCTTCCCCCCCAGCCGTCTCTCTCCCCCTCTACTCCCCCCCCCCCCCCCAGCCGTCTCTCTCACCCCCCCAGCCGTCTCTCCCCCCCCCAGCCGTCTCTCTCCCGCTCCCCTCAGCCGTCTCTCTCCCCCTCCCCCCAGCCGTCTCTCTCCCCCTCTCCCCCTCCCCCCAGCCATCTCTCTCCACCTCCCCCAGCCGTCTCTCTCCCCCTCCCCCCAGCCGTCTCTCTCCCCCTCTTCCCCCCCCCCAGTCGTCTCTCTCCCCCTCTCCCCCCCAGTCGTCTCTCTCCCCCTCTCCCCCCCAGCCGTCTCTCTCCCCCTCCCCCTAGCTGTTTCTCTCCCCCTCCCCCCAGCCGTCTCTCTCCCCTCTCCCCCCAGCCGTCTCTCTCCCCCTCCCCCCAGCAGTCTCTCTCCCCCTCACCCACCCCCCAGCCGTCTCTCTCCCTCTCAACCCCCCCCCAGCCATCTCTCTCACCCCCCACCCCTTGCATACCTGTATATTGTATTCGAGGAATGTGAATACAATATGGCGGCTTTGCACCTCGGTCTGTGCATTGTGTATAGAGATGAGCATTCTGGGTCTTGTTGTTCAGTGCGCTCGCATCCCGATTTTTTACCTCGATATATCGGATATTTTTGAAATGCCTATATCGGCGTATCGATATGAAAATTATATCGGGTTTTAGCGATATATCGATATATCACCGGACCCTACTATGCACACTATATATGTGAGAGAAACGTGGCAGCCAATTGCGCACGGCAGTGTCCTTCAAACAGTTGTGGATTGAAATGAGCAATTAAAAAAAAACATTTAAAGGATTATTATTAGTTGTAATATACAACCCAATATATAATATATAACCCAATCAATATAATCCAATATCAAGTGCCCAAACTTCCCCTCCCCTTTCAGGAAATAATGATGAACTTGTTTTATTGCTTGGTAAACAAACCATGATATTTTCTCATCTCAATTGAAAGTGAAATACTTAAACATTTTCAGTTGGAGTTGCATGGTAGTTTGTCTCTGGCTACATGTTGTGTTTGTCAATTGGGATTTGGGATCTTGTGGTTTCTCTTGAGCTACAAGAATTCTAATTATTACAGTGTATTTCTAATTATTCTGACTAACAAAACGTACTTAGGAGTGACTCTCGATGCTGGTAACTGCTCATAATTTGCTACTAGTTGCCCCTTAACTCTCGTAATTTGTGTTGCTTTGTAATGAGTCAGTTCACTGCACTTGTTTTGATTTGTTGCGAACAACAGAGAAATAATCCTATTTGAGAAGTTCAGTTGCAAAGCAGCTCATCTGCTGACACTTGTCTTGAGGAGGAGTTTTTTTTTACCAGGGAGTAAATGCAAGTTTGATGTTTTTCTGATAATATACATTATTAGCATTCAAAACCCCTCACTGATTGTCACTACTAGATAAAGGTGGGAAGTGTAATTTTTTTTCCTGGTCCAAATTACTGTATTGGTTCCAACCATATAAATAGGACTATAGTTAACACTAGTTCAAGTTCTTTAAGTCCAGAATCTAATCAGAGTTTAGCTTGATCTTGTTCTCGCTGTCAACTACAAGGGCCTCTGACTTGTCACCTTGAGCGATCTTGGGTGAGCGCTGTGTGGGTGAGGGCTGTGTGTATCTTCCAACGGTTTCTCCACAAACCCCCGCACAGTTTCTCACGGCGTCCCTCAGGGCTCTGTCCTCGGCCCCCTCCTTTTCACCCTTTACACGCTCCCTCTGGGCGATGTCATCCGCAAACATGGGGTAAATTTCCACATGTATGCGGACGACACCCAGTTGTACCTTTCTACCTCATCCCTCAACCCCCAGACCATCGATGTTCTGACAGCATGTCTGTCCGACATTGAGTCCTGGACGAGGGACAACTTCCTCCAATTGAACGTGAGTAAGACCGAGGCCCTCCTGATCGGCTCAAGCCAGCGCCTCCGCACATCGGGCGCTGCCAGCCTCAACATCCAAGGCTGCACTCTCCACCTCACAAAGCCAGTCAGGAACCTCGGCATCACGTTCGACCATAAACTCTCCTTCCTCCCTCACATCCGTGCCTTGACCGGCACCGCTTACTTCCACCTGCGCAACATTGCCAGGCTCCGCAACTATCTTACCCCCCGCGCTGCCGAAACACTCGTGCACGCGTACATCACCTCACGGCTGGACTACGGAAACTCTCTCCTCGTCGGCCTCCCCAGCTCCTCCATTCACAGGCTGCAGGTCATCCAAAACTCTGCAGCCCGTGTACTATCCCGCACCCGCCTCCGCGACCACATAACCCCCACCCTCGCCCGTCTCCACTGGCTCCCCATCCTCCAGAGGATTGAGTTCAAGATCCTCGTCCTCACCTTCAAGGCCTTACACGGCCTTGCCCCGCCCTACTTAACCGATCTACTCTCCCCCTATAAGCCCACCCGGACCCTCCGTTCAACAGGACTTGGCCTGCTCCAAGCCCCCCGCCCGAACCGCCCCACCATCGGAGGCCGGGCCTTCAGTTTTTCTGCTCCGACCCTATGGAATTCCATCCCCCAATGCCTCCGTCTTGTTTCTTCCCTTTCCTCTTTCAAGGCCGGTTTGAAGACTTTCCTCTTCGACCGTGCCTTTTGTTCCCCCCCGAATTTTTCGACCTCCCCTACGTGTTTCAACCCTTCCCGTACACCCCCCTCCGAGCTCGGGTCACACGCCTCCTGTGCAGCGCCTTGGGACGTCCTCCCGACGTGAAAGGCGCTTTATAAGTGTAATTTGTTGTTGTTGTTGTGAGGGTGAGGGCTGTGTGGGTCAGCGCTGTGTGGGTGAGGGCTGTGTGGGTCAGCGCTGTGTGGGTGAGGGCTGTGTGGGTCAGCGCTGTGTGGGTCAGCGCTGTGTGGGTGAGGGCTGTGTGGGTCAGCGCTGTGTGGGTCAGCGCTGTGTGGGTGAGGGCTGTGTGGGTCAACGCTGTGTGGGTCAGCGCTGTGTGGGTGAGGGCTGTGTGGGTCAGCGCTGTGTGGGTGAGGGCTGTGTGGGTCAGCGCTGTGTGGGTGAGGGCTGTGTGGGTCAGCGCTGTGTGGGTGAGGGCTGTGTGGGTCAGCGCTGTGTGGGTGAGGGCTGTGTGGGTCAGCGCTGTGTGGGTGAGGGCTGTGTGGGTCAGCGCTGTGTGGGTGAGGGCTGTGTGGGTCAGCGCTGTGTGGGTGAGGGCTGTGTGGGTCAGCGCTGTGTGGGTGAGGGCTGTGTGGGTCAGCGCTGTGTGGGTGAGGGCTGTGTGGGTCAGCGCTGTGTGGGTGAGGGCTGTGTGGGTCAGCGCTGTGTGGGTGAGGGCTGTGTGGGTCAGCGCTGTGTGGGTGAGGGCTGTGTGGGTCAGCGCTGTGTGGGTCAGCGCTGTGTGGGTGAGGGCTGTGTGGGTCAGCGCTGTGTGGGTGAGGGCTGTGTGGGTCAGCGCTGTGTGGGTGAGGGCTGTGTGGGTCAGCGCTGTGTGGGTGAGGGCTGTGTGGGTCAGCGCTGTGTGGGTGAGGGCTGTGTGGGTCAGCGCTGTGTGGGTCAGCGCTGTGTGGGTGAGGGCTGTGTGGGTCAGCGCTGTGTGGGTGAGGGCTGTGTGGGTCAGCGCTGTGTGGGTCAGCGCTGTGTGGGTGAGGGCTGTGTGGGTCAGCGCTGTGTGGGTGAGGGCTGTGTGGGTCAGCGCTGTGTGGGTGAGGGCTGTGTGGGTCAGCGCTGTGTGGGTGAGGGCTGGTTTGTATTGTTGCTCTTTAACATATTAGACCATCTTGCAGCTGCCAATTATTTACCATGTCTTGGGAATTTGGGAAAATATTTTTGATTTTATAATTTAACCTATAAAATCTTAATTGCAGTTTCCTGTCTTTTGATATGAAATTGTGTGCAGGCATCTAAACCTGAGTGTGAGACCCAAACAGCTGTCAGCCCTGGTACGCAGTGGTGTCCCTGAAGCCCTCCGTGGGGAAGTTTGGCAGCTGCTGGCTGGATGTCACAACAATGACCAGATGGTGGAAGACTACAGGACACTGATCACAAAAGTAAGGAACTTTGTGTTCTGTCTGCAGTCTGTGGAATGGAAATGTATATTTTTGGCTGTGGCGGTCTTGCGGGTGTAGAAATATTAAAGTTGGCGCTTTATTTAGAAGCAAAAATAAAGATTGATTATTTGTGGAATATTTATATTTATATAAAAAATGAGACTTTTGGAAGCATGGTTGAACAACAGCTTTATACTGTGAGCTTATTTGCTATTAAAATGCCTATTAAATTACAAGTGTATAAATATATTCTGTTATGACTGGTGAAAATGAAGGTGCTGATGTGGAGGGAAATGTGTCACACTGTGGTTAAACATTTACAGTCTGGCACTTGCTGTTAAACAAAGAGAAATCACTTCCTAGCTTCTCATTGTGTATTGCAAATAGTTTATTTTGGGAATGTCTGGTTAAATCCAGAACTCAGTAGCTATTGAAAAGATAAATGCATTCATGCCAGTATAAATTGGAATTCCCCAAATAGGTTTAACATCTTTGATTAATACATTTATTGAGATTGAAATGATCTAATGTGAAATTTCCGGGGTAGAAAAAGCATTTCAACAATGACCCCCTTCAAATAAATAGATTTGCCATTGAAACTGCATAAGATTACGATTTATCATAATTTTACCTTATAAAGACCCAGAAGTGACGTAAACGTCTGCAGTTTCATTGTTTTGGGGGGTATATTACTGGTAATTTTTAGGGGAGTGATGGTGAGAAAAATTGATTTAGTCAGATGAGGCAATGCCACTACTGTATTACATTTATTCCCATTTATACCATCTCTGCAAAGGTCCTCACTGGAAACCTCTTCTACATTATTATTCTGTCTTTTCTAACCACACATTAGTATAAATGTAACAGGGATGTACTTCTGCTGTTGGACAGTTGTTAAATTGACATCCATGAAAATCTATGACCCTATTTAAAAAGGTAAGATTTTATGGCAAATATTCTTCAAAATCAAATAGCTATTCATGGCTCAAAGAACTTGATGTGGCCAAGTGGTTATTGTTTTTTGTAAAAGAAACGACGACTGTAAAATGGTTTAAGATGTTTCAATGTGAAGAGTTGCTGTAAAACTATGTTTATTTTGTATTGTATGCCAGCCTTGAAAATACACTTTGATTTATTGTTATTGCCCACAAAATCCACAGTAAATCCACTTTACAATATATTCTGTGAAGCACTTTGAGTTGTCTCAACGTCGCGATAAGGCGCTATATTAAATGCAAGGTTTCTTTTTATTATTATCTTATTCTCTCAGAAAGCGAATGATATTCTGTTTGTACCTGACAATGCTTTAGAATATCTAGGTTTGAGGAGTTTATTGACTCCTTGATAAATATTTAATTCTCAAATTCTGTAAGATTTTCGAATCATTTAGCTTACACTGCCCCAGATATTGTGAAAGGATTGTTAAAGGTTACACTAGAGAGATTGGGTTAGAGTAGCTAGCTCCAATGGGGAAGATGTGAGATGAAGGAAGGGCTTTCTATGATTCTTCAGATTTCAAAGGCAACTTGAAAAGGGTCACAAGTTGGTGACAGATTCACAAGAATTAGATGATACAAAATATTTATCCGGTACTGTATTCTCCAAAGATCAATTTGACGCTGGCGATCTAGTTATCTTGTCCCTTTTTTGTATTTGAGAATTTTTATGTATCAAAAAGTGACAACATAAATGACAAGCAACATTATTATTATTCCCTGATTATTCCTTTCAGAGTGAATGTGAACGCCTTATAATAATGCCTCGAGAAAAACCCAATAATAAATTGGTCATTTCAATCCATGATTGTTTGTGGGTCGCTGCTGTGCGCAATTGTCTGTCACGTTTTGCCCCCAAATACACTGTCAATTCAGTACAGTATATCCTATGAAGCACTCTGAGACATCTAGAATACATGAAAATCACTATATCAAATGCAAGGAATATTATTATTAATATTCTGCTCTGTGGAGCTGGCACTTTGTTGGCATCACAGTGTTTGGGATTTTGTGAATGAGGCTGCTTCATAAATTGCCTCACACAGCAGTTGTTCACTTAGTTGGAGGATGAAACATCTATTCTTATGTATAATGTTGTTTTATTGATATTATTGGAGCTGTTTATTTCATATAATTAACCCAGTACATTATTTTCTAAGCAATAGCGTAATTTACCAGAAAGAACCCATAATCTTTCCACTTGTGGCAGAATTGTTTATTAATTCTGACAGCGCTTTGATACGTCCTCCTGATGTCAAAGGCGCACTACAAATGTAATTTTGTTGTTGTCGTTTTGTCTTAATAACTTTGCTTTTTGTAATTTGGAATGAGGCAGTGTTTCTGGCTACACATTTGCTTTTTCATTTTAGCATTAAAGAATATTTTTAATAGCATCTAAGCACCAGCTTGTGGATTATAAACAATAGAGCCAGATACAGGACTTTTCATTTATTATCCAATGTGCCAATCAACGGAAAGATTTACAATGAACAAGTGAATGTAATTGTGTCCCTCGCTCCATGTTTACTGTTGTCTGTGATCCTGTAATGATAATCCTCTGTTATTACAGGGGGGAGAGAGATGGTGTTATTCATATTTTGTTCTTTGTCATTTCATTTTATATAGCGTCAATTTAAAAAGTTTTTCATGCAGATCATGATTGACGACTTTCTTTGGCCTTCCATTGTGCCATTTTCTCAACTCAAACACTATGAACATAATCATCTTTGCATTTGATACAGCGCCTTTCACATTGGGAGCATATATCAAAGTGCTTCACAGGATTCCCTGTAAAGTTAAGTGACTGTGTGTTTGTAGGCGGATTTTATATATAACATTTTGAAGTTTTTTGGAGGTGACTTTAGCTTCCATATTTGCCTAGAGAATAATGCACATTTTGTGAAACACATCTCAAAATTTGATGCAATAGAGTATTTGTTTTTTTTACCTTGGTTGAAAAATAGCCAATAGATTGTAATTTCCATGTTTTCATAGATAAACACATGTGGCCCAGTGCACAGTTTTCTAATGCTGTTGAATAAAAAGTAATTTCTGGCACAGCAGGGAATGAATGTTGTAATTTGCTTGTCAAAGCTAACGATATTTGTTATCCACTAGCAGAGAACCAGATTTTCTCAACAGATTAGTTGATATAAAGCTGGATACTTAAATTAAAAAAATTGTTATTACGAAATCTTTAGAAGTTTGTTTAATCAGGTTCACTCAACTCATTTGTTAATCTTGACGTTTCTTGTACATTTGCCTAGTGGAGCAAGAGCTTTGTAAGTGTAGATCAATTGTATCGAGTCAGTTTGATATTGTTGCTGCCCGCAGTTCCACATGATCTCCATTTTGTGTTAAGTTGGCATTGGTCTTATACTATGCTATTTCACTGGACCATATTGTCACGTTCCTCTTTGAATCCAGGAAATGTCTAGTTTCCATTATTGTTCACCTTCAAAGTCTTCCAAGGCCTTGCCCCACCCTACCTTTGCGACCTCCTAACCCCCTACCAACATACCCGCTCCTTCCGCTCAGCCATCTCTGGCCTGCTCCATGGTCCCCCGACCCACCCACCCTCGGTGGGCGAGCCTTCAGCCATTCTGCCCCCAACCTCTGGAACTCCATCTGCAGTCCCTTCGCCTCGGCCCCTCCCTGGCTTCCTTCATGTCCCGCTTCAAGACCCTCCTCTTCAACTGTCCATCGGTCACCCCAAATCCCCTCCCTTCCTTCCACCCTCCCTGTCCCCGACCGAGTCTGAAACATTGACCGTTCATCGCCTTGGGACGTCCCCCCAATGTGAAAGACACTATACACATGTTATTTTGTTGTGGTGGTTGTTGTGGAGATTGCTCTGTATGTCTGTGTGAGTGAGAGAGAGGTAATGTAGATGATTCACATTGCCATTAAAGAAAGCTCAAAGGTTTCAGAAGGAAATGCTGATATGAATGGTTTGTTGTTCTGCACTGTCAGCATGTGAAATAGCTGCGAGGGAAAGCCATCAGTTTTAATGATGAAAGCATTGGCATGGGTTTCACAATAGAAAGGAGTTTTTAAATAAAATGTTGCTCAAATATTTTCTTCCTTAAATTTTAAATAAGTGCAATCTAAAGTCCTCTCATTGACACCCCGAGTGTCTGCAAGGCCACAGAACTTCTACAACTTTCTGTAGACAAGCCATAAGATGACCTGTAAAGGCAATGGTTGATCCATGCTGAGAAGAGTTGTTCCCCTGAGGTTGGAGTTATAACATGATTTGTGCTAATGTTGTCTCTGTAACTCAGAAGAGCAGCAAATTTAATGATCATTTTTCTTTTGGTCAGCCACATGTCTGACACAAGCAGAAATCCATCACATGCTTAAGAATCTTCAATCTGCATCCCACCTACACATGGACATCCCAGAGATAGATTGTTGTACAATGCTAGATTGCATTGTACTCTCTTCTTGCAGAGAGTCATTCCGCTTACCTAATTCCGGAGAGTGTTAGGTATAGGTTGGCGATAGCCAAGGCTTGGGGGATGGGAGCACAGAGTGTATGTTAGGGTAACTGCTGGAGTTTAACCAGCTAAATCCAAATGGTAAATGTTCCCCTTTCTTGTCCAGCAAGAACAAGAAAGTTCTTGTTTCGCCTTACAATTGTGAGATCTGTGTTCGAATCCATGCAGGTCAGGGTGAAACCTTGGACAAGTTTCCTTATACCACACGCCTAACAATAATCCCTAAAAAAAAACACAATAATAAAAATTGGTCATTTCAACCCACGACTGTTTGCTGTGCGCAATTGGCTGTTGCGT
>CM068765.1:9293361-9340289 GCA_035084275.1 Hydrolagus colliei | reverse complement strand
TCCCCCCCTATATCAAGAAGGAGGTGAGGCCAGGCAGCCAGTGGGAGTTGGTTGTGGTTTGTGAGAGGGAGGGTCGGTGAGGCGCTATCAATCACAGAGAAGAGGAGTGACTGGTTTCAGTAACAGCACAGTAGCCACTCCTCTACAATTACTCTCACACACACACACACACACAGCGCTGGGCTGGGCTGGGCACACAGCGACTTCACAAAAAACAACAGCCCATATCCACATCCAACATCAGCAGATTTTTTTTCATCGAGATCAGACATTGCACCTACACACACACTCACACCTACACACACACTCACACCTACACACACACTCACACCTACACACACACTCACAACAGACACACACTCACAACAGACACACACTCACACCTACACACACACTCACAACAGTCACACACACTCACACCTACACACATACGCCAAATCCCAGCAGTTTTCATGTGATCCAGGGAACAGTAATCTGATGGATGGCGTTTACAAGATACAGCAACAACAGCAGCTTTCTCAGCAAAGTCATCTCCAAGTGAACGTGTGAAACAAACATTTATTGTTACCTGATTCTCTTTTTAAAAAAATTCCAAAAAAAAGAAAGAGAGAGAGAGAGAGACTGGAACTGCGTTCTGATATCTGGCAACAAGCAAAACAACAAACAATAATCTGTTTGTGTTTGTGGTCAAGTGTGTGTGTGTGTGTGTGTGTGTGTATGTGTGTTATTGAGACACACACACACACACAGACACAGAGGAGAGAACTGGAGGCGCCGCTCGCTGCCTGATGCATGGGTTGGGACTCCGACTTATGGAAGTTGTGGGATCGAAGCCTCAGCAACAAGACACGTGCGGGTGGCGGCAGCCGGCAATGCTGTTCCACGGCATCTCGGGGAGTGAGATACAGGGAGTTATGGAGGAGATGGAGAGACGCTCCAAGAGCGAAGGAGCCGTCAGCTCTGGAATAGATATGGGGGAGAGAGAAACGGTAGGCACCAGCCGCTAGCACACAAACTATATTATATACTATATATATATATAAAATATGAAAGACTACACTGACTGCTCTGGGGGTGGGAACCTGTTATAATTCGGGTTTCACAGCTACTGTTTCTGTAATCTTGTTTCCAAGTACGTTTCTGTGATTTCGTTCAAAATTCTTTAAGTTTGGGTTGAGAAGACAATGCAGTAAAAGCCCCCGATGTACCGCGGTTGGTGTGAGTGAGGCCAATTTGCGTTGTGTTGGGTTTATACCGAGGAACGGTCGGGATTTTCCATTTTAAATAAATACTGTATTTATTAACGAATTAGTTGTTAAAATGAAAGTAGTTGGTTAATGTTCGGGATCAGCTAACTTTAGAAAAGGAATCCCACTAGCTCTCGCTCCTCCCTTACTGCTTCTAAATCTTCACAATAATCTAACAGATTCAGGGAGTTTCGTTCGAATTATAGAATATATTCAATGTAATCTCCCGGTGTGTGAGTGGGTGTGGTTGTGATTTATAATTTTGTATTTCACCCTGAGAAAAAAAAGTGACAAAAACAATATAAACACAACATAGTTTGACAGCCAGTAGCCGAGTACCCGGGTAGCTCACTGCACTGTGACGGCAATTCTCTTTCTTTAATTAATAAAACAGGAAATGCTGGCGGTTTATTTTTTATATATATAACTAATCGCCGTTCGCATTTTTCCCGCTGGCATCAAAGTATAAACGCTGAGCTCATAAATACACATCAGAAAATAAAAATAAAAACATCAAACCGCGTGAACCTATTTTCCTCACATCCATTTCTTTCCAATACGCTGTCGTTTCCTTTTATAAAAAAGGAACATTACACTTCATAACATTAACAATCAAACTGACCGGTTTCAATGAGAGCCATAAATATATATACACACACACAAATATAGTTAATAGCATATGTACATTAAAATATACATGATTTTAACAATTTATACAACATACCTATATATACGGTAGATTTATTATATATGAATATGTGAAGCTTTAAAGTATTTCGCACAATTTGTTAGGAGACAAAAGCATTCGGCTTGAGGTTATTAAATTGACAATAAAGAGACACTTCTAAATTATGAAATGTATTCCCCCTCTCCATAAACGGTCTGAGTGCAATACGGTGTGTTGAGATCAGGGCTAGTCCCGCCAGGTAAAGGCCTCTGTCTATCTGTGTGGGAAATAATCTCACACAAGCCGAGTGACTTTAAACCGACAATTATTTGCAATAGAGAAAATGGTTTAATAGTTCAACACAGGGTGGGGGTTCATTGTAAATTAGAGGCGATTTAAATATGAAACTCCTAGCGCTAATTCTGTACACTTGAAACCTGAACACAGATAATTGCAACGAGAGCGGTGATGTGTAATATATAATATATATAGTATAATATATTTATATATACTGAGAAGATATTTACACTCTTTAGAACTCCATCCTGGACTCTCACCTACTCGCTCAGTCCCTCTCTCGTCTCATTCAAAGTCTGCCCGGATTTATATATATATACACACATATACTAATGTGTGTGTATATAAATACAACATATATAAAATAATAAGAATAAATGTAACAAACGTGTACTTGTCTGCCAATTACTGAAAGAAAGGACACAACACATTGTGAAAATTGTGCTTTTCTCAGTGTGGAATATGAAGGTGACCAGCGCGAATAACAGTGTCTGTTTATGATTAATATTAGTTATTGGCGGGGAGAGGAACTCAGCAAGTCAGAAAAACTCACAATGTGCTGAGATTTATCACAGCTCCCGCCCGTCACACTCGGGTTTCGCCGCAAATTCTCCCCCAAAACCCAATCTCTAACTTTTACTCGGGGAAACCCGCGATCAAAACTTTTTTTTACCTTTTTTTTATATAGCATGTTTGGGTTTAAATGTAAAGGGTTTGAGGGTGAGTTTCTCTCCCGCCTGAGACTGGATCTGGGTTTGAGTTGAGTTTCTGTGTGTTGGGTTGAGGTTGGGCTGGAGTGCTGATGTGTAGTGACTGTGCCTGATGTGTTTCTGTGTAGAATATGCCGGCGATCAGCAGTGACAGGGCCACGCTGTGTGCGGGCTGTGGGGGGAAGATCTCGGATCGCTATTACCTCCTGGCCGTGGACAAGCAGTGGCACATGCGCTGCCTCAAGTGCTGTGAGTGCAAACTCGCCCTGGAGTCTGAGCTGACCTGCTTCGCCAAGGATGGCAACATCTACTGTAAAGAGGACTATTACAGGTACTTCAGTTTGTACACAGAGCCGGGCTCTCCCTCTCTCCCTCTCTCTCCCTTTCTCTCTCTCCCCGTTCTCTCTCCCTCTCTCTCTCTCCCTCTCTCCCTCTCCCTCTCCCTCCCTCTCTCACATACACCACTGCAAAGAGGGTACACACCCCGACTAAAGTTTATGCAGGCCTGGGGACTGTCACACCCCCACACACACTCACACCTACACTGCGGTATACACCCCCCCACACCCCCATACACACACTCACACCTACACTGCGGTATACACCCCCCCACACCCCCATACACACACTCACACCTACACTGCGGTATACACCCCCCCCACACCCCCACACACACTCACACCTACACTGCGGTATACACACAGCCGGACACAATTACACGATTAAAAGTACAGACACTGAGGTTTACACAGTGTCGAGCACTATTACACTACACACACTCACCCAGCGGTTTGTACAGAGCCGGGAAATAAACACCGGCCAGAGTTTATACACCCCAGAGCAGACCCGGGCGGTGGGGAAGGAAGCGACACGCCAGTTAATACAAACAGCTTTAAATCACCATTAAATTAAATAGTTTTAACAGTGCCCGAAAGATAACCCTGAGTGACATTAAACAGTTACCGCCGTCCTGACCTGCACTCTGCTGTCGTGCGCATTAAAGCTTTAAATTGAGTTTATTTTATGTGATAATCTCTCAGGGAGAGTGGCTAATATATCCTTTCCCTCTGCAATTTCACACACGGTGACGGTGCGGCCCGACATACCGGGGGGGTTACTGAAATACTTTATATAACGAAGCGGTCAGGGTTAAGATCAATTCACTGCAACAAACCGTCTGTTGCAGTCTTGCCGGCCGAGCGGCCACACAGAGAAGCAGCCGGTACTGTCTGCACCACAGCGGTCAGTGTCCAGTGATTAGCTTCCAGTCTGGGCAGGAACAGTCAATTACAGCGAGTACCCAATAGGTCACATCTAAATATAAATACAACGACTGTAATATATGTAGAATATGATCTAATATTATATATAGAGGGAGGATAATCTAACAGATAGTACATGTGCACTGTCCACTAGAGATTAGAAAATACGGTACAGCTGAAATTAAATTTGAATAGACTATAACTATATTAGGATTGGATTACAATTAAAACGTTCCCAGTGAGTCCGCTGTGTGAATGGGTAAATTGGAGCCGAATTAACACAGGTATCTGAGAGAGACAGAGACTGAGAGAGAGAGAGACCCGAGCACGTTTCCTCATCACATTCAGTGCAATATACACTACTGTATATTATTGGATGTAATAGTACATTCAGTACAGTACTGTATATTACTGGACGCGGCTTTAATATCAATCCCCAGTTTTTAGCGGCCACTTCTCCCCGATCCGCCGATAGTTTGATGAATTTAAATACACTTGAGATGTCCATTTAATCATTGTTGGGGGGGAGTGTAGAGTGTTGGCTGAATGAGGTGTTGGGGTCAGTGTGTTTGTGTGTTGTGGCTAGTGTATGGGGGGAGGGGGGGTCAGTGTGTTGGGGGGGGGTCAGTGTGTTGGGGGGGGGTCAGTGTGTTGGGGGGGGTCAGTGTGTTGGGGGGGGGTCAGTGTGTTGGTGGGGGCAGTGTGTTGTGTGTTGGGGGGGTCAGTGTGTTGGGGGGGGTCAGTGTGTTGGGGGGGGGGTCAGTGTGTTGGTGGGGGCAGTGTGTTGTGTGTTGGGGGGGTCAGTGTGTTGGGGGGGGTCAGTGTGTTGGGGGGGGGGGTCAGTGTGTTGGGGGGGGCAGTGTGTTGTGTGTTGGGGGGGTCAGTGTGTTGGGGGGGGTCAGTGTGTTGGGGGGGGTCAGTGTGTTGGGGGGGGTCAGTGTGTTGGGGGGGGGGGGTCAGTGTGTTGTGTGTTGGGGGGGTGTGTTGAGGTCAGTTTGTTGCTCTCGCCTCCCAGCTGAAGAATGATTCACAATGTAGATGCTGTTGTCATGTGTATTTGCGAGAGCTTACAGAGGGACAGGGACAGGGACAGAGACAAGCCAGCCGGGTAGACAGGCCGGACAAACCAGGAGGGGAGGGAGTGTGTGGGGAGGGGAGGGAGTGTGTGGGGAGGGGAGGGAGTGTGTGGGGAGGGGAGGGAGTGTGTGGGGATGAGGAGTAGTGAAAGTGCAAAGAACAGTGCTTTTATAATTAAAATGTCCCCCCCCCCCCCATGTACTGGTTGCCCAGCAGAGTAAGGCCAGTGTGTGAGTCCCAATGAGTTGGTAAAGTTGAGGAAGTAGAGATTGAGAGAGCAGAATATGAACAGGGATGATGTTAATGAACACCTTCATCATGAATTAAATAACTCCTTACAGCCACCGGAAAGCTCTCAGTAAACCTGCGTGAGAGTGTCGGCACTATCTCCCTCATTGGGATTGTGTGTAATATAATGCCATATAATGTAATACACTATAATACAGTACAACAGAAAATACAATACCAGCGAAATTCCTGCGGTAACAAACAGACAAACAGAGCGGGGAAGAGGGGACCCCGGCTTGTATCCGCATAATTGTCCATTTAAACAGTTAAATATTTTAATGATACACTTCACCGCCGAGTCAGATCTTTTATGTAATGATGTTTCACATTAAAGCTCTTCACCCGCCTCATTTTGAACCAATTCAGTAAATGAGATGGTGGCGTTTCTAACCCATTCACTTCGCGGCTGTTTGTTTATTTGCCCTTTTTTTCTCCAATGGGCGGAGAAAATTAGCGGGGAATTAGCAGAAAATTGGCGTTTAACTTGTTATAGGATAAACCCCCGCACTGTGCTGTCCAATAGGAACAATATTGCGGGGACAGGAGAGCAAGACATACACAATATCGATTATATCGACAATCCCAGTCACAGACATCAATGTAAATTAGAGTAAAGCTCCTTTTAATGTCGCGTTTTTTTTCTTAAATAAACACGTAAAAACTGTGTAGTGGAGAGCGGCGGGGAGGGGAGGGGAGCGGAGCGGAAATTTATTCTTTACATACATTTATTTTGCAATAGTCAACTGGCGAAAAGTTTCTAAATTTGTTTCGGGAGCGTGGGAGGAAACAGTTAACATCTAATGTAAGAGTATTTGTGTGTGTGAGTGAGTCTGAGTGTGTGAGTGAGTGTGCGGTAATGCCAGCTGGTTAATACACCCGATTGATTCATCTCCTCACTTTCCTCCATCCCTCAAAAACAGCAACAGATAAACCAGTAATTATCTAAAATAATGGTTGTTGTCAAACACACGATTCGCTCACATGACAATCGCATGACAGTAATATGCGTGTAAGCAAACCAGAGGGTTAGCGATGCCTCCCAGTCAGTCTCCAGTTTAACACCGAGCGAGCTGCCTGGGGGGAGGGAGCCGAGAAAATATTGGGCTGAAATGGAAAAGATTCGCTCCATTTTTCAGAGCGTGATTTGAGAGTGAGAAGGTGTGAGTCTGTGTTTGGGATCAGGTCTCTGTGTTGGTGCTGAGAGACACGATGGTGAGAGATTCCCAGCCCAGACACAGTGAGGTTATTGGGCCCATCATGGCGGTGGTCAGTGTGTCCACATCTGGCTTGGCATTGGCCTGGGAGAGGGGTGGCCTGGCCTGGTGAGTGGGATCAGTGCTCTGGGATGCTACCCTGCATTAAGGCCAGGAGTCCTGTAGCTCAGTGGTTAGAGCCCCATCTTACAAGCGAGAGACCTGTGTCCAGACAAAGCCAAACCACACGAGAAGCGTGGTTTATCAGTAATAATCAAACAGAACAATAATAACTTGGTTATTTCAGCCCAGACTGTTTGTGGGATGCTGCTGTATGCAATTGGCTGCCACGGTTGGTCCACAAAAATACAGTAAATTCACTTTACAGTATATTCTATGAATATATATTCTTTGAGACATCTAAAAGACATGAAAAGCGCTATATCAAAATGGATGATATATAAATAAGAGGATATATAAGAGTACCAGGCAGCGCAAAACCACAGGCAGCACACTCCTCTGTCTACCAGTAGTAACCGGGTTGTTAGTAGATTGGAGTATCGCTTTTCCGGGGATAATAATCCCTTCAAAAAACAAAAATAAACAATGATAATTTAGTGAATCAATCCATGACTGTTGGTAGGACACAGTTGTGCACAATTGACTTGTTTCACCTACAAAATACGCAGTCACTACACTTTACTGTACATTTTGTGAAATGCTTTGAGACTTATCCGAAACATTGTCCAGCGTGACGTGTGCTATAGAAATGCAAGTTGTTGTTATCCACAAAGACTGGATAAAATGCAATACTATCAAAAGCAATGAACATAGGAACAGAACTAGGCCATTCAGCCCCTCAAGTCAGTTCCACCACTCTATACGATCACTCCAATTATCTGTCTTTGCTCCATATCCCTTGATACCCTTCACTAATATATTATGATGATGTGGTAGTTGTCGGTGGGAGTCTCTGCAATAGTAACACCTCTCTCTCCTTGCAGGAGGTTTGCCGTGCAGAGATGTGCCAGATGCCATCTTGGGATCTCGGCCTCAGAGATGGTGATGAGAGCCAGGGACTCAGTCTATCACTTGAACTGTTTCACGTGTCACAGCTGTAACAAGGCACTGAGCACCGGTGACCACTTTGGGATGAAGGATAGCCTGGTGTACTGCCGTCTGCACTTCCAGGCTCTCATCCAGGGTGACTTCCAGCCACGCTTCTCCCACACGGACGCAGGTTCCAAGGGTGTGGGGCTGGGGCCGGGGCTGCCCTACTACAATGGAGGAGGCACCGTGCAGAAAGGGCGCCCCCGCAAGAGGAAAAGCCCTGGGCCTGGCACAGACCTGGCAGCATATAATGCGGGTGAGTAAATCCTCTCCCCCTGAACCTCTCCCCCCGAACCTCTACCCCTGAACCTTGCAATCTAGAAATCTCTGCTTCCTTCTAAAGGCTGTGGAGTTGGATCCATTCACATTTTCAAGACCGATGTGGGTAGATGTTTGTTCGGTCAGGGTACCAGGTGATATGGGGGGGTGGTAATTGGAGTTGTAGTACACTTCAGCCATGATCTCATAGACTGGAGGAACAGGCTTGAGGGGCTGAATAGCCTACTCATGCTCCTATGTTCCCATCCCAGCCCGGACACCACCCACCCACCCACCCGCTCCCCATTATGCGCTAGCAACTGAGATGGTATAATATGTCTGCTTTATACACAGCCTCTGGCTCTGGCACTGAGCTGCTAAAACACGCACAATGTGGTCCCACCTCTTCCACCCCGCCCCCCACCCCAACCAAGAGAGAGGCCGGGATGGGGAGGGGGCTTTAGCTTGGTGCTCTATTCAGCATATTGGGTACCACTGAGAGAGAGAGAGAGTTGGGGTGGGTGGGTGGGTGGCTGGGGGGGTGGGGGCGGTGAAAGGGAGAGAGGAGAGAGGGGGAGAGAGAGCGGAGGGGGGGGAAGAGAGAGTAAGGGAGGAAAGAAGAGGAGTTGGGGGGCAAGGGTGAGAAGCAGGTCAGAAGCGCCTATGTTGGCTGTAACAATGAGTTGAGGTAATGGGAAGTGAAGGGTGTGTAAATGGACAATGTTGTCTATCTGTGATAATTACAACATTCACTGTCCGTTCAGACCTGAACAAGAGGGGCAGTGTCCTCTCTCCCATCTCTTCCCATCGCCAGCAAACTGGGGCGGTGAGGGGGTGGGGGGGAGGGAGGGGGTGAGATCATGCTGTTACATGTGTGTTTAGTGAGGGACTCTCACATAAGCCTCCACAGAAAGCCTCTCCCCCCACCCACCCGTCCCCCTCCCCCCCCAACCAAGCAAATAACTTTCAGTGGTTTACACACTGGCTGAAGATTAAATCTCAGCTATAATTTCAATCCATTTCGCGTCCTAAAAGTCCAGAAAGTTACATATAATCCATGTCTCAAGCCAGCCAGTCTTTGCACGGAATTTACTTATAAACTGTGTGCATTTGTAGGGGTAGGGGGCAGAGGGGGTGGGGGGTGGGGGGAAGGGGTAGTGTGTGTGTGTGTTAGGGACGGGATTGTGTGTGTGGAGTGTGTGTGTGATGCAGGGATTGTGTGTGGGGGAGGGGAGTGTGTGTGTAGATGTGCGTCGGTAGTGTTGGTGCATGGAAGGGTGGGGGGAGCTTTGTTGTATTTACCTGCTGTCAGTAAACAGTTCAGATCAGAAATAGCGAACGCTAAAATCCTTCTTTTAATCTAAAATCATTGGATTATTAAGAGTTGCCATAAACCTGTGGAAAGTTTATTATTCTTAAGTTGTCGCCCCCCCCCCCACCCCCCCCCCCAACTCCCAATACTGTGGTACTTTTATTGTCAGACACTCGATTATTGTTTTCATACAAGTTTTATTTTATTAGAAAATAAAATTAAGCTTATTGTGGCTGATCAGATAATAATAATCCTTGCATTTGATATAGTGCTTTTCACATCTTATCGATGTCTCAAAGCGCTTCACAGACTACTGTAAAGTGAATTGACTGTATATTTGTGGGCGAAATGGCAAGATATTAAGATGGTACGATATTAAGAATAAGGAACCAAGTACTAACACGCTCATTTATTATAATCCTTTTAAACATTTGCTAAAAGACAGGGAGCTGCCTTCAATCTGAGTTTTAGTGGCAGCACATTCCTATCAGCTTCATTTGATTGATATGGTAAAAAAAATAAGAATCAGTGGCCTTGATATAGCCTTTGATCAAGTTATTGAGGTGTCTCATAAGTGTTTCATAGGACAATAAGACAATAAGTGGTGACTGTACATTTTTGGGGTGAAAAGATACAATGGAAGTGATGATGATACAGTATCTCTACCCCTCCATACTCCCCCCCCCCCCCCCCCCGCCCCCCACACCCCACACACTGTCCACTGTCACCACTGTGTTGGAGTTAGAGCTGAGCTGCAGTGCATGGAGTGGGAATGGGGGAGGCTGGGGGTTGGGTTCGGGCAGGTGTGAGATCAGGACGGACAAATCAAAGCGCTAAATAACTGGGATGGACGCTGGAAGTTAAATGGATGTGGTTATAGCTGGTTAGACTCCAGCAGCTCCCCCCACACACTCTGGGGTCCCCGGATCTCGGCTCTTTGCTAACCTTTGCTAACCTTTGCTAACCTGTGCCTAAAACTTTCCGAAATTAAGTAAATAGGATGCATTCCTCCGGGGAGTGTGGATTTCTTTCCGACAATCTGTCTCTGGGATTTCCATGTGTAGGTGGAATGCTTGGAAATCTCAGCTTGGTTTGGGTACTTTCAAGCATTATGATGGGTCACCATGTGTGTCCGACACCCGCCTGACCTTAGCTGACTCTTCTCCCCTGATCCAAACCCAATTTTGGATCCTTTAATCACTCAATTCATAATTGGCTGCTGCGTTTTGCATTCAAAATAAACAGCCTTTATTAATAAACAGTCTTTCAGGATATCGGTATATCTGCAGTGTATCTGTGATGTGCTTTGAGATGTCTCAAAGACATGATAAGGCGCAATGTCAAATGCCAGGATTATTATTATTGAACTGACACAAACACTGGGTTGCCCAATGTCTTGTAGATCAAGTTCAGATCTCAGCACCTGTACACACCTCACCCACACCCACACTTCCCCCCACCCATACACACTCCCCCATTCACACACATGCATCCCCCCCCACACCCCCACACACACCAAAAGTGAGTTCAGGAAGTTTAGAGTTCAGAAGAGGAGGCCTTGTCACACTCACTTCTCACATTTACTCCCACACTTACTCACACACATACTCTCACACTCACTCCCACGCTCACTCTCATTCCCACACTTACTCTCACATTCACCACATTCACTCTCACACTCACTCTCACACTTACTCTCACACCGACACTTTTTATAATGAGCCTCGCTGTCCTTTCTCTGTGTATCTGCCAGAGGTAGTGATATTTAATTTATTACCTCCTTCACATTTCCTCAGTGGCTCAGATTAAAGCCCATCACCTGACAACTGCAGCTCCCACCACCTAATACCTTGTCAAACAATGTCAGGGAGTTACGAGGTGTTGCGGCCCCCAGCCTAGGGGAGGTGGGGGCTGAACTAACACAGAAATACAAAGTGTTGATCATATGAACAATAACAACAACAAAATTAAATTTGTACAGTGCCTTTCACGTCAGGAGGACGTCCCAAGGCGCTGGACAGTTATTGACTCAGACCCGAGCTGATGACGGGGTGGGGGGAGGTGGGGGGGCATGGGGGGGAAGGAATTGCTGATGAGTCCATCGAAGAGGAGAGTCTTGAGGCGAGACTTGAAGGAGGCCAGGGAGGGAGCGAGGCGGAGGGACTTCGGGATGGAGTTCCAGAGGTTGGAGGCAGAGTGGCGGAAGGCTCACCCACCAATGGTTGGGCAGGAGAGTCAGGGGACATGGAGCAGGGCAGAGTCTGCTGAATGGAGGGAGGGGGCAGGTTGGTAAGGGGATGGGAGGTAACGGATGTAGGGTGGGGCGAGATCATAGAGTGCTTTAAATGTGAGGCCAGGATCCTGAATTGGATCCACTGGATGATGGGGAACCAATGGAGTCGGGCAAGAATGGGGGAGATGTGGTCACGGACAAGAAGGGGATGTTGTCCATCTCTCGTTTTGACAAGTTTCCATTAGTTGCAGTTAATCTGATACCTGCTCACCTGTGTGTGGGGTTGGTGAGTGGTGGGGGTTGTGTATGGTGGGGGAGTGTATACATGGGGACAACTTCCACATGTATGCAGATGACACCTAACTCAATCTCTCCGCCTTGACCTGTTGGATATCAAGTCCTGGATGAGAGCTAACCTTCTCCAGTTGAGTGTCAACAAGACCGAGGCCTTCCTGCTTGGCTCCCATCAGTGCCACCAGTCCTTGGGCGCAGCATCACCATTCATTCTACACCTCTGCGTAACCTTGGTGACCTATTCAACCTTCAACTGTCCTTCATCCCCCACATCCATCCCAAGATCTGCTCTGACTTTTCCCAACTCCGCAACATTATCTGGCTCCGTTGTGTCACACCGCCAGCTGCTAAGAGCCTCATTCATAACATCTATGTAAACTCCCTGCTTCTCGGCCACTCCAATTCCTCCCTCCACAGGCTGCAGATCATCTGGAACTCTGCAGCCCATGTTCTCTCTCCCCCACCAGGCTCTGCGACCCTTTCACCACAAACCTCACCTGACTCCAATGGCTCTCTATCACCCAGAGGATACAGTTCTCACCCTCAAAGTCCTCCATGGCCTCACTAATCCTTACCTCTGTGACCTCCTGATTCCCCATCAATCTGTCCACTCCCTCCGCTCAGTGGGCTACGGCCTGCTTCACTTTTGGGTAAACAGAAGCTCATTGATCAGGGAAATTTACCCAACGTGTCCTTTCTGTTGCTTGCATCATGTCTACAGCCTTGTCCTCTCCACCATTGGCAGGTGGGCCCTCAGCATCTTTGCTCCCACCCTATGGAACTCCATCCCACAGTCCTTCCACCTCAGCCCTCATGTGCCTCCTCCAAGACCCGTTTCAAGACCTTCGTCTTCTACTGTGTCTTCAGTCACCCTCCTACCCATCCCCCTCATTCTCCACCCCTCATGATCCCAATCACCAGCTTGGCTCTCTGACTGTCCAATGCCTTATGACGTTCTCCTGATGTGAAAGGTACTATACAAATATAATTTGTTGTTGTTGTGTATATGTGTGTGTGGGGGGGTGAGGGTTTAATTTGTTGACTGTATGTGTTGATGGGGCGAATGTGTGTATGTGTGGGGGAGGGAGTGTGTGTATGTGTGGGGGAGGGAGTGTGTGTATGTGTGGGAGAGGGAGTGTGTGTATGATGGGGGGGAGTGTATATGTTGGGGGAGTGTATACATGGTGAAGTTAGGAGTGTGTGGGGGGAAATGGAGTATACGGTGGGGAGTTGGGAGGATAGGGAGTGTGTGGGGGGAGTTGGTAGGGGGAGTTGGGAGTGGGAGGGGTAGGGGGAGTATGTTCGAGGGAGTGTGTGGGGGGGGAAGTTGGGAGTGGTGGGGGTAGGGAGTGTGTGTGTGTTGGGGGCAGAGCAGATACCAATATGATCTGTGAAAGACTCTTAACGCTGTCTGTGCCTGACCTACAGTTACTGACATGAATGCAGTTTGGTTGGGTTGAGGGCTGGCCTGTGAGATGCTGTGTGTGTCTGGGAGTTTACTGTTCCCACTTACACACAGAGCAGCTTCAGCTACTTTAGTTGATTTTAATTCAAGGAAACTGACTGGAGGTGAACAGCCTGGATTCTCAGCCGTGTTTCCCTGAAATGGATCTATGTTCTCCTCACTGTCTATCTGCAGCACCTCTGGTTCTCAACATTCGTTCTCATTAAAAACCACCCCCCCACCCCAGATACAACACCCCTAAATGCACAGCTTCCACCCCAAACACCCCCCCAACCCACCCAAAACACACAGCCCCCCCTCCCCAAACACACAGCCCCCCCCACCCCAAACACACAGCCCCGCCCGTCCCCAAACACACAGCCCCCCCCTCCCCAAACACACAGCCCCCCCCCCCCCACCCCAAACACACAGCCCCCCCCCCCACCCCAAACACACAGCCCCCCCACCCCAAACACACAGCCCCCCCTCCCCAAACACACAGCCCCCCCTCCCCAAACACACAGGCCCCCCTCCCCAAACACACAGCCCCCCCTCCCCAAACACACAGCCCCCCCACCCCAAACACACAGCACCCCCTCCCCAAACACACAGCCCCCCCTCCCCAAACTCACAGCCCCCCCTCCCCAAACTCACAGCCCCCCCGCCCCAAACACACAGCCCCCCCTCCCCAAACACATAGCCCCCCTCCCCAAATACACAGCCCCCCCTCCCCAAACACACAGCCCCCCCCCACCCCAAACACACAGCCCCCCCCGTCCCCAAACACACAGCGCCCCCTCCCCAAACACACAGCCCCCCCTCCCAAAACACACAGCCCCCATCCCCAAACACACAGCCCCCCTCCCCAAACACACAGCCTCCCTCCCCAAACACACAGCTCCCCAAACACACAGCCCCCCCCCCTCCCCAAACACACAGACTCCCATCCTAAACACATGGCCCCCCCACCCCAAACATCCCCCTGCACCCTAAACACAACCCCCTATCGTAAACACACAGTCCCCCCCACCCCAAACATACAGCCCCCCCCCACCCCAAACACACCCATCCCCAAACTCACCACCACCAAACACACAGACCCTCTCCCAAACACCCCCCCCCGCCAAACACTCCCCTCACCCCAATCACACAACCGCCACAATCCAAACACACAGCCCCCCCACATGCCAAACACACAGCCCCCCCCTCCCCAAACACACAGCCCCCCCCTCCCCAAACACACAGCCCCCCCTCCCCAAACACACAGCCCCCCCCTCCCCAAACACACAGCCCCCCCTCCCCAAACACACAGCCCCCCCTCCCCAAACACACAGCCCCCCCCTCCCCAAACACACAGCCCCCCCCTCCACAAACACACAGCCCCCCCCTCCCCAAACACACAGCCCCCCCCTCCCCAAACACACAGCCCCCCCACATCCCAAACTCCCAAACACACAGCCCCCCCTCCCCAAACACACAGCCCCCACATCCCAAACACACAGCCCCCCCACATCCCAAACACACAGCCCCCCCCTCCCCAAACACACAGCCCCCCCACATCCCAAACGCCCAATCCCTCCACCCCAAATGCACTTCCCCCAAACACACAACTCACTCACCCAAACCATCACCAACTGGTTCATTTGTATTCTTTTTTTAAGATTTACAAAAATAATTTTTTAATGTATGATTTTGAATCACTGAATTCATATTTCTGCAAGCGAGAGACTTGGGTTAGATTCCCGGGCAAGTTTCCTCACTCTACATGCCTCTGTTTACCAACAGTCAGTGGGAACCCAGTTGTTAGTCCTTTGGGTCACTTTCCTGGAGGTAATAATTCCTTAAAAAAATATAACTGAACTGTGATCACTCAATCCACGACTGTTTGTAGGACCCTGCTGTGTGCAATTGGCTGTCATTTTTGCCCAGAAAATATACAATCACTTCTCTTTAAGGTATATTTTGCGATGTGCGTTGAGACATCTTGAAGATGTGATAAGGCGATGTGTGAAATACAAGGATTATCATTATTAATCTGTTTGGCATTTTGAGGTGATTTTTATGGCTTGTTTCTTGCTGTCGTGGTCTTTCCATTAGAACAAAACCAGAACCATACACCCCCGCACCCCCTCTCCATAACCCCCCCCCACACACACACACACACACACCCCTCAATAACCCCCCCCCCCCCCCCACACACACACACAGATTGCACCCTAATAAATCCCCCACCATCCCACATATGGCAGCTCTTACCACTATAGACACAACAGAGAGGGGAGTGGGCATGGGTGGGTCTCAGAGGAATGAAGACTGCAAAGTTATAAGTTAGTGTGTTCCATGTGCACAGGGATCTGGTCAGTCAGGGGGATGTTGAGGTGCTGGGATCATTAGCTGGTGAATTTGGGAAACTGTTTAACCCTTTGAACTGAGCTACTCGACAGGCAGATGGCAGTGGCCTGACCCCCCCACATGTTCATCAGCAGCTGTAACTCTCTCTGTGGGGACCTGTGGTCAATGTCTAACAATAATAATAAACAGAGCGAGTGTTAGAGACAGACACAGCAACCCACCAATCCCTGTGCAGAGACAGAGAGAGCCCCGACCCTGAGCTGGGACACAAACCTGATGTGAGTGAGTCACCGCTGAGGGAGGGAGGGTTAGAGAGAATGAGTGTGTAAGAGAATGAGGAGGGAAGGAATGAGTGTGTGAAGGCGGGAGTGAGTGTGTGAGGGAGGGAGTGAGTGTATGGGGGAGTGAGGAGGGAGAGAATGAGTTGTGAGGGAGTGAGGAGGGAAGGAATGAGTGTGTGAAGGAGGGAGGAGAGAGAGAATGAGTGTGTGAAGGAAGGAGGGAGGGAGTGTATGAAGAAGGGAGGGTTGGAGAGCATGAGTGTGTGAAGGAGAGAGAGAATGAGTGTGTGAAGGAGAGAGAGAATGAGTGTGTGAAGGAGAGAGAGAATGAGTGTGTGAAGGAGAGAGAGAATGAGTGTGTGAAGGAAGGAAGGAAGGAATGAGTGTGTCAATGTGTCAACGTTTCTGTGGAATGAGACACAGAGCACTGGCGCCCCCTGCGGGCTGTCGGCGTCACTGCAGTGTTGTGTCAGTGCAGTTGCTCAGGATTCAGTGACTCCAGGGTCGAGCTCAGTCAATTGTTCAGGAGCCGGTTTATTGCAGTGACCACAGACCCACACAGGGTTTAGTGTAGTGACCGTGTATTTTGTGGATAAATAAAGTTAAGCAATTCGCATTCAGCGACGTCCTCCCAAACAAACACTTTTACACAATCTTGAGTTTTAGGACAGAAAGCCCCCAGACTAGGACTAGGCAGAATTTGAGGACATTTACACCTTCATATCAGAAAGCAGCCTCCACCTCTTCACAATTCAGTAACAGTTTCTCCCTATCCCGCTCTCCTCGGGAATAAATCACAAGAATCACATTAAAGTTGCAAAAGAAAATTGTAAAGCTCAATGTGTGTAAATAATAATCCTTGTATTTGATATATAGTATCACATTATCACATCTTCTAGACATCTCAAAGTTCTTCATAGAATATACTGTAAAGTGAATTGACTGTATATTTGTGGGCAAAATGCAGCAGCCAGTTGTGCACAGCAATGTCCCACAAACAGTCGTGGATCGAAATGACTGATTTATTATTGTTTTATTTATTGAGGGATTATTATCAGATGTGTGGAGTAAGGAAATTTACCCAAGGTTTTGCGCTGCCTGATATCGAACCCAGGTGTCTGAATTGCGAGGCACATGGTCTAACCGCTGAGTTAGAGAACTCTACGAGTCTTAAATACCATCCTGTCTGCTCAGCGGCTGTCACCACATCCTCCGCCTAACCAACCCCACCTCACTATCGGCAGTCGGGCCTTCAGTCTCTCTGCCCTCACCATTTTGAACTCCACCCCACAATCCCTTTGCCTTGCTCCCTCCCTTGCCTCCTTCAAGGCTTGTCTCAAGACCCTCCTCTACCCCCATGCCTTTCGTCACCCTCCTACCCCTACCCTCCCTGCCCTCCACCTTTCCCACCATGCCCCCACTCTTCCCATTCTCCCCACCTGTCTCCCAACCTCCCTGATCCAACACTCACTATAGCAGCATTGTCATCTAGTTGGGGTGACGGCTGCAGTGTAACCAGCTTGTCACTGTTCACCTCAGTATTGCCAGATGTGACAACTTGCTTTCAGATGCTTTGCTGCAATGTTCAATTTAATGCAGGCTGTGCCTTGTTCTTTTTGATAGGATCACAATTAGTTAGTTAGTTAGTTAGTTAGTTAGTTAGTTAGTTAGTTAGTTAGTTAGTTAGTTAGTTAGTTAGTCCCCTTGTAAAAAAAGTACCATGGTTATGGTACTACCATGGTACTACCGCCATTACCATGGTAGTTTTTTACAAGGGTCAGTCAGTCAGAAAGCCAGACAGACAGTCAGACAGACAGATTTCCCTAAGTATTTTCTGTTAGTTGGGCTGTGGGGCTATTTGAGGGGGTGGGGGTTAGGGTTGCAGAACTTGCAGAACTAATAATTTGCTCTGGCCACCTCTCCCCTCCCTTGGATATCCATTGCAGCTTTGAAAATGGCTTTGAGACTTGAAAGGTGCTGCCTAAATGGTAGTTACAATATATTATTGTTGTTGGAGTGAGGATGAGGTGTCCCAGACACTCACCCAGTGACTGACAAGATTACACTCTCTCTGGCCTCCATCCGTCACTGCACAAAACTAAACAATTCACTGCATGGAATGAAAGGTGGTGGAGGCCGATTCGATAACAACTTTTAAAAGAGAGGTAGACATTTATTTGGGGAGGACGGGTTTATGCGGTTATGGGGAAGAGAGTTGGGGAGTGGGATTGAATTGCTCTTTTTAAAGGCACAGACTCGATGGGCCGAATGGCCTCCTTTTGTGCCGTAAGATTCTATGATTCTATGGCAAAATCCCTTGGGATTTACAACAGCAACAAATAACATTTGTGTGGCCACCGTGGCTGTGTATATGAAGTATCAGGATTATTATTAATAGCACTTCATCTTATAAATATGGTAAATTTGAACCACATAATAATAATAATAAATGAATAAATTCCACTCACAGTTGCTGCAGCCTCTCACAATGGGAGAACGTCATCGAGAACTTCACAAGACAAAGGCAGTGGCTAATATAGGAGGAAAAGGGAGTAAAACTGAATTATGGTCAGTGGTTTGGAGACGAGGGGGACTCTGGGGGCAATGGTTTGCTGATTGTGGTTTGGTTGCAGTTGTTACAGTTAACACTGGGTTAGAGTTTTAAGGGAAATGGGAAATTGTAACTAACATGTTGTAGGTTTTTCTCTGGGTTGATATGAACTATGCCCTGGTCACCGGTGTAGATTATTATGTCACTTTTATTGTGAAGTGGACACGTTGGGCTGGGGGAGGACCTGAGGGTCACACAGGGTCACAATCACAGGGAAATAACCATCATCGGGTTTGCTTCAGCCACTCACACAACGACACACTCACACACACACACACAGTGACACACACACATATAGAACACCCCACACACAGAGACACACACACAGGACACCCCCCACACACACACAGGACACCCCCCACACACACACAGGACACCCCCCACACACACAGGACACCCCCCACACACACACAGGACACCCTCCACACACACACACACAGGACACCCCCCACACACACACAGGACACCCCCCACACACACACAGGACACCCTCCACACACACACACACAGGACACCCCACACACACACACAGGACACCCCACACACACACACACACACAGGACACCCCCCCCACACACACACACACAGGACACCCCCCACACACACACACACACAGGACACCCCCCCCACACACACACACACAGGACACCCCCCACACACACACACACAGGACACCCCACACACACACACACAGGACACCCCCCACACACACACACACACACAGGACACCCCCCACACACAGGACACCCCCCACACACAGGACCTCCCCCCCCACACACACACAGGACACCCCCCCCCACACACACACACACACACAGGACCCCCCGCCCCACACACACAGGACACCCCACACACAGCGACACATACACGCACACAGCCCAATTTAACAAACAATTTTTACAACAACAACAACATCAGCAAAATGACAGTTGTACCTCATCTCTCACCCACGGCGCTGGAACAGTCTTCTTTTCTGATCTGTTATCATTGTGCAGATTGTATGTGGATTGTGTATATATTGTGAATGTATTATATGTATATACTGTATTGCTTGTGTAATGCATAACTATTGTGTATGCTGTGTGTGTGTTGCTGTGTGTGTGTGTGTGTGTTGCTGTGTGTGTGTTGCTGTGTGTGTGTCTGTGTGTTGCTGTGTGTGTGTCTGTGTGTTGCTGTGCGTGATCCTGTGTGTTCCTGTGTGTGTGTTGTGGTGTGTGTGTCCTATCTCTCCCACCGCCTTCACTTCGTCTCTTCCAATGGCTTCTCCTCCAGCCCCCGCAGTCACATGCAGTGTTCCCCAGGGCTCTGTCCTTGGCCCCCTGCTCTTCACCCTCTACACTCTCCCTCTGGGCGACATCATCCGCAGACATGGGGTAAACTTCCACGTGTACGCGGATGACACCCAACTCTACCTCTCCGCTTCCACCCTTGACTCCAAGATCACTGGCGTTTTGACTGCGTGTCTGTCCGACATTGAGTCCTGGACGAGGGCAAATTTCCTACAACTCAACGTCAACAAGACGGAGGCCCTCCTGATCGGCTCGCATCAGCCCCTCCGCACCTCAGGCGCTGACAACATCAGCGTTCAAGGCTGCTCTCTCCACCTCTCAAAGCCAATCAGGAATCTGGGTGTCTTGTTCGACCCCGATCTATCTTTCCTTCCCACACCCGCTCCATGACCGGCACAGCCTTCCACCAGACTCCGCAACTACCTCACCCCCCACGCCGCCGAAACCCTCATCCAAGCCTTTATCACTTCCAGGCTCGACTACGGGAACTCTCTCCTCGTTGGCCTCCCCAGCTCCTCCCTTCACAGGCTGCAGATCATTCAGAATCCTGCAGCTCGTGTTCTCTCCCGTACCAGGCTTTGCGACCACATCACTCCCCCCCTCGTCTGTCTCCACTGGCTTCCCGTCCCCTAGAGGATCCAATTCAAGATCCTTGTCCTCACATTCAAGGCCATTCCCAGCCTTGTCCCCGTCTATCTCTCTGACCTACTGTCTCCCTCTCAGCCTCCCCCGTCCCCTCTGTTCAGCAGCCTCAGGCCTGCTCCGCGTCCACCGCCCTAACCCCCCAACCATCGCCTCTCTGCTCGGCACACACAGACACACACTCACCTCTCTGCTCCCACACTGTGAACTCCATCCCGCAGCCCCTCCCCCTCGCTTCCTCCCTTTCCTCCTTCAAGGCCGGTCTCAACACCTTCCTCTTCGACTACGCCTTTGGCTGCCCCACTAACTCTTCCCCCTCTCCTTCCCCTTCCCCCTACCCCCCCACCCACACGGGTCCCAACCAGACTGTTCAGTGCTTTGGGACGTCCTCCCGACGTGGAAGGCGCTGTATAAGTGCAATTTTGTTGTTGTTGTTGTGTTGCTGTGTGTGTGTTGCTGTACACGTTTGCTGTGTGTGTGCGCGTGTGCATGTGTATTTTATCATCACAGAACTGTTGAGGTACCCCCAACACCAAACCCCCATCCCCCTCCACACACACACACACACTTCATACCATGTGTACAGCGCCTTGGGATGTCCTCTCGACGTGAAAGGCGCTATATAAATGTAAGTTTTGTTTGTTGTTTGTTTGTGACTTGCCAGCTGTCATATTCCTCACAGTCCCCCCACTCCCCACCCCCTCACACCCCCACTGCCCTGCCCCCACCCCCCCACACCCACCCCCCACCCCCCCCACCCCCTCACACCCCCACTGCCCCCCATCCTCCATCCCCCACCCCCGCACACCTCCACCCTCGGCCCCACCCAATCCCCACTCCCCACACATCCGCACCGCCCACACCTCCACACTCCCCCCCCACTCCCACTCCCCCACCCTCCAGCCCCCCCACACTCTCCCACCTCCCGCCCCCCATTCCCCCCTCCCCCAGGCGGTTGCAAGGGTTGGGGGGGAGCAATGTCATGGAGAACTTTGAAGATGAGGACCAGGATATTGAACTGTATCCTCTGTGTGATGGGGAACCAGTGGAGTTGGGTGAGGGTAGGGGCGACAGGGACACAGAGCCTGGTGCAGCAAAAACACACAATTAATGCTGCCCTCTCTCCTCTTGCCTCACCAAGACATATCATACTGCATTACTGTAAGGTGTAGTGACTGTGTTTTATAGGCAAACAATTTATATACAGCGACATCCCCCAAATAACTGTGAAGTGAGCGAGTGATTGTATCAGGGTTATTGTCCCTTTTCTTCTTCAATTGGCTCACGGATGGGAGATCGCTTTAGTGTTTCACCCAAATCCTGATCTCAATCTGGATTGAGGAGTTTGAAACCTGAATGTAGTTGTAAATACAGAGCGCAGCTGGAGCAGAGAGAGAGAGAGATCCCAGGGCTTTTGTAACATGGCCGCAGACAGACAGACAGACAGACAGACAGACAGACAGACAGACAGACAGACAGACAGACAGACAGACAGACAGACCGAACCGACCGACCGACCGACCGACCGACCGACCGACCGACCGACCGACCGACCGACCGACCGAACCGACCGACCGACCGACCGACCGACCGACCGACCGACCGACCGACCGACCGACCGACCGACCGACCGACCGACCGACCGACCGAGCCGACCGATCCGACCGAACCGACCGACCGACCGACCGACCGACCGATCCGACCGACCGATCCGACCGACCGACGACCGACCGACCGACCGACCGACCGACCGACCGACCGACCGACCGACCGACCGACCGACCCGACCGACCGAACCGACCGACCGACCGACCGATCCGACCGACCGACGAGCCGACCGACCGACCGACCGACCGAACCGACCGATCCGACCGACCGACCGACCGACCGATCCGACCGAACCGACCGACCGACCGACCGACCGACCGACCGACCGACCGACCGACCGACCGACCGACCGACCGATCCGACCCGACCGACCGACCGACCGACCGTCCGAACCGACCGACCGACCGACCGACCGACCGACCGACCCGACCGAACCGACCGACCGACCGACCGACCGACCGACCGACCGACCGACCGAACCGACCGACCGACCGACCGACCGACCGATCCGACCGACCGACCGATCCGACCGACCGACCGACCGACCGACCGAGCCGACCGACCGACCGACCGACCGACCGTGTAGCCGTGCCAAACTGTAAGCTTTGCATGTGCAATGCGTGTGTGTGTATGTGTGGTGGTGGGGGGAATTGTGTGGGTGGGTGCAAGGCATTACTTTGCTTGTGTATCACGTGTGTGTACCGTGTGTGTCCGGAGCATATACAGGGCATGAGGCCATGTTGTGTTGGTGTGTGTTGTGTCGATATGTGCTATGTTGGCGTGTGCTGTGTTGGCGTGTGCTGTGTTGGCGTGTGCTGTGTTGGTGTGTGTTGTGTCGATATGTGCTATGTTGGCGTGTGCTGTGTTGGCGTGTGCTGTGTTGGTGTGTGTTGGCGTGTGCTGTGTTGGTGTGTGTTGGCGTGTGCTGTGTTGGTGTGTGCTATGTTGGTGTGTGTTGGCGTGTGCTGTGTTGGTGTGTGTTGGCGTGTGCTGTGTTGGCGTGTGCTGTGTTGGTGTGTGTTGGCGTGTGCTATGTTGGTGTGTGTTGGCGTGTGCTGTGTTGGTGTGTGTTGGCGTGTGCTGTGTTGGCGTGTGCTGTGTTGGTGTGTGTTGGCGTGTGCTGTGTTGGTGTGTGTTGGCGTGTGCTGTGTTGGTGTGTGTTGGCGTGTGCTGTGTTGGTGTGTGTTGGCGTGTGCTGTGTTGGTGTGTGCTGTGTTGGTGTGTGTTGGCGTGTGCTGTGTTGGCGTGTGCTGTGTTGGCGTGTGCTGTGTTGGCGTGTGCTGTGTTGGCGTGTGCTGTGTTGACGTGTGCTGTGGTGTTTGCAGCATTGAGTTGTAATGAGAATGATGGGGATCACATGGACAGGGAGCAGCAGTATCCTCCATCCCAGAAAACCAAACGCATGCGCACGTCCTTCAAACACCACCAGCTGCGGACAATGAAGTCTTACTTTGCCATAAACCACAATCCAGACGCCAAGGACCTCAAACAGCTCGCACAGAAAACCGGCCTCACAAAGAGAGTCCTACAGGTGAGAGGGAGTGGTCTGTGTGTATGTGTGTGTGTATTTGTATATGTGTGTGTCTGTGTGTGTGTATATGTGTCATTATCAGTATGTGTTTTTTACATGTGTGTTTGCAATCGTGTGTGATTATGTGTGTGATTACGTGTGTGACTGTGGCTGTGTGTTTACATGTGAGGGTGTTTGTGTGATTTTGTTTACATATGTATATGATTGTGTGTGTGTTTTCACACATGTGTTTATACATGTGTGTATGTTTACATGTGTGTATGCTGGATCCACCTTCAAGAGTGAGGTTGAGATGTTCAGTGGGTCGGGGTATTGAGAAATATGGGGAGAAATTGAAAAGATAAGTTGAGGTACAGATAAGCCATAATAATAAGCCATGATCTAATTAAATAGCAGAACAAGCTCGAAGGGCTGAATGTTCCTATGTTTACACATGGCTACATGTGTTTACGTATGTGAGTATTTACACGTGTGTGTGTGTATGTGTTTACAAGTGTGTGTGGGGGGGAGTTTACATATGTGTGTGGGTATTTAAATATGTGTGTTTACATGTGTGGGTAGGGGTGTTTATATGTGTGTGTCTGTGTGTATGTGTGTGTGTGGGTGGGTGTTTGGGTGTGGGTGGGTGTGGGTGAGGGTGGGTGGGTGTGGGTGAGGGTGGGTGGGTGAGGGTGGGTGTGGGTGGGTGTGGGTGTGGGTGAGGGTGGGTGGGTGTGGGTGAGGGTGGGTGAGGGTGGGTGAGGGTGGGTGTGGGTGTGGGTGAGGGTGGGTGTGGGTGTGGGTGAGGGTGGGTGTGGGTGGGTGTGGGTGGGTGTGGGTGAGGGTGGGTGAGGGTGAGGGTGGGTGGGTGAGGGTGAGGGTGAGGGTGGGTGTGGGTGTGGGTGAGGGTGGGTGTGGGTGGGTGGGTGTGGGTGTGGGTGAGGGTGGGTGTGGGTGTGGGTGAGGGTGGGTGTGGGTGGGTGGGTGTGGGTGAGGGTGGGTGAGGGTGGGTGATGGTGGGTGAGGGTGGGTGAGGGTGGGTGTGGGTGGGTGAGGGTGGGTGAGGGTGGGTGAGGGTGAGGGTGGGTGGGTGAGGGTGAGGGTGGGTGGGTGAGGGTGAGGGTGGGTGAGGGTGGGTGAGGGTGAGGGTGGGTGGGGTGAGGGTGAGGGTGGGTGAGGGTGGGTGGGTGTGGGTGAGGGTGGGTGGGTGTGGGTGAGGGTGGGTGGGTGAGGGTGATGGTGGGTGAGGGTGAGGGTGGGTGAGGGTGGGTGAGGGTGAGGGTCGGGTGGGTGAGGGTGAGGGTGGGTGATGGTGGGTGTGGGTGAGGGTGGGTGATGGTGGGTGGGTGTGGGTGGGTGGGTGTGGGTGAGGGTGGGTGAGGGTGGGTGATGGTGGGTGAGGGTGGGTGAGGGTGGGTGGGGTGTGGGTGAGGGTGGGTGAGGGTGGGTGAGGGTGGGTGTGGGTGGGTGTGGGTGGGTGTGGGTGTGGGTGGGTGTGGGTGGGTGTGGGTGGGTGTGGGTGTGGGTGGGTGAGGGTGGGTGAGGGTGAGGGTGGGTGGGTGAGGGTGTGGGTGAGGGTGGGTGTGGGTGGGTGTGGGTGGGTGAGGGTGGGTGAGGGTGAGGGTGGGTGGGTGAGGGTGTGGGTGAGGGTGGGTGTGGGTGGGTGTGGGTGGGTGAGGGTGGGTGAGGGTGAGGGTGGGGTGGGTGGGTGAGGGTGTGGGTGAGGGTGGGTGTGGGTGGGTGAGGGTGAGGGTGGGTGGGTGAGGGTGAGGGTGGGTGTGGGTGGGTGGGTGTGGTGAGGGTGGGTGGGTGTGGGTGAGGGTGGGTGGGTGAGGGTGTGGTGGGTGAGGGTGAGGGTGGGTGGGGTGGGTGGGTGAGGGTGAGGGTGGGTGGGTGAGGGTGAGGGTGGGTGGGTGAGGGTGATGGTGGGTGAGGGGGGTGAGGGTGGGTGAGGGTGGGTGAGGGTGAGGGTGGGTGGGTGAGGGTGAGGGTGGGTGATGGTGGTGTGGGTGAGGGTGATGGTGGGTGAGGGTGAGGGTGGGTGATGGTGGGTGTGGGTGAGGGTGGGTGATGGTGGGGTGGGTGTGGGTGAGGGTGGGTGGGTGTGGGTGAGGGTGGGTGATGGTGGGTGGGTGTGGGTGGGTGTGGGTGAGGGTGGGTGAGGGTGTGGGTGGGTGGGGTGGGTGTGGGTGAGGGTGGGTGATGGTGGGTGGGTGTGGGTGAGGGTGGGTGAGGGTGAGGGTGGGTGAGGGTGTGGGTGGGTGAGGGTGAGGGTGGGTGAGGGTGGGTGGGTGAGGGGTGGGTGGGTGTGGGTGTGGTGGGTGTGGGTGGGTGAGGGTGGGTGATGGTCGGGTGTGGGTGGGTGAGGGTGAGGGTGGGTGTGGGTGTGGTGGGGTGAGGGTGGGTGGGGTGAGGGTGGGTGAGGGTGGTGGTGGGTGAGGGTGGGTGGGTGTGGGGTGAGGGTGGGGTGAGGGTGGGTGAGGGTGGGTGGGTGTGGGTGGGGTGGGTGAGGGTGGGTGGGTGTGGGGTGAGGGTGGGTGAGGGTGGGTGGGTGTGGGTGTGGGGTGGTGAGGGTGGGGTGGGGTGGGTGGGGTGTGGGTGTGGGTGTGGGTGTGGGGGTGGGTGTGGTGGGGTGGGTGTGGGTGAGGGGGTGGGTGGGGTGGTGGGGGTGTGGGTGGGGTGGGGGTGGGGTGGGTGGGTGGGGGGTGGGGTGGGTGGGGTGGTGGGTGGGGTGGGGGGTGGGGTGGGGTGGGGGTGGGTGTGGGTGGGTGAGGGTGGGTGTGGGTGGGTGTGGGTGGGGTGATATGGTCACGGAGATGAGTGCAACAATAACACACAGTTAACACTGCTCTCTGCTCTGCTCTTGCCTCATCGAGACAGTTCCTCGTGTATTAGTGCAATACCCCCCTCGCTTGGCCCCACTGGCTCCCCATCCCCAGAGGATCCAATTGAAGATCCTTGTACTCACTTTCAGATCAATCATGGTCCTGCCCCGCTATGTCTATGACCTGCCCACCACCTCCGTTCAGCGGGTCTGCTCCATGTCCCCCACCCGACCCACCCTACACATCGGGATGGACGGGCTTTCAGCCTCTCTGTGTGTGTATTTGTGTGTCTGTTTGTTGGTCTGTGTGTGTCTCTCTTTGTATGTGTGTCTGTGAGTGAGTGAGTGAGTGAGTGAGTGTGTCTGTGTGTGTCAGTGTGTATGTCAGTGTGTGTGTATGTGTCTCTGTGTGCGTGTATGTCTGTGTTTCTGTGTGTGTGTATGTGTGTGTATCAGTGTGTGTCAGTGTGTGTGTGTCCACCCTATCAAGGGCTTTCAGCCTCTCTGCCCCACAATCTGGAACTCCTTCCTGCAGTCTCCTCGCCTCGCTTCCTCCCTCGCCTCCTTCTAGGCCGGTCTCAAGACCCAAAGACCCTCCTCTTCGATCGTGGTTTCTAATGTCCTCCTAACTCTCCTGCCCCCCTCCCCACTACCCCTCCCACATGCTCGGATCCCAACCTGACTGTTCAGTGCCTTGGGATGTCCTCCCGACGTGAAAGGAGCTCTATGAATGTGTGTGTATATGAGTGTGTGTCAGTGTGTTTGACAATGTGTGTGTCAGTGTTTGCGTATGTGTGTATATATGTCAGTGTGTGTGTCAGTGTGTGTGTGTGTCAGTGTATGGATGTGTGTGTGTCAGTTTGTGCGTGTGTGTGTGTGTGTGTGTCTGTCAGTGTGTGTGTCAGTGTGTGTATGTGTCTGTGTGTGTGGCAGTGTGTGTGTGTCAGTGTGTATGTGAGTGTGTGTGTCAGTGTGTATGTGAGTGTGTGTGTGGTGGCTGTTGGAAGCTGCCCCCTGATGTTGCCTCCTGTATGTTGTAGGTTTGGTTCCAGAACGCACGCGCCAAATTCCGGCGGAACCTTCTAAGGCAGGAGACGTCGGGGGGAGACAAGGGCTCGGATGGGACGGTTCTCCAGGCGGCCACGCCCTCCGGCCCCGCCTCAGAGATGTCCAACGCCTCACTCAGCCCGTCCTCCACCTCCACCTCCACCTCCACCTCGGCCTCCGCCTGCACCACACTAACGGACCTGACCCTGCCCTCCATGCCCGCCATCACCCCCGTGCTGACTGCGGTGTCCAGTGGCTTGGAGGGGCATCAGAGCCAAAGCCCCCCACACCCCACACTCACCAACCTCTTCTGAGAATCTCTTTCCACTGGAAACAACAGAGCCAGCGAGACACAGAGACACAGAGAATCTTAGCTTAATCATAACTGTATTTTTTATTAGATGCTTTGTACAACTGACTAACAGCACTACAAATCTGAACTCGGAGAGAGAGCGAGAGAGAGAGAGAAAACGAGAAAGAAATAATGAGGATGGAGGCAGCACATGGATTGGGGGAATGTGCCCCTTCCCCCCCACGCGGAGCGATACACAACACAGGACCTTTACACAGTGACACAGTGAGAGTTTATGGTGTAACTGTACGGCTGTGTGGCCTGGAACAAGGGAATCAAACACAAAATCAACATTTTGAAACTTTAAATAAAGTTGGGTAGGAATTCTGTCACCTGCTGAGCTGTCAAAGGCCATCAACAACAACAACAACTCGCATTTATATAGCATCCTTTACACAGGGAAGTGTCTGGGCCACTGTTACTGTGCTGCATACACTGTCCTGACCCACATACACACCACTGACTTGCACACATCGCGTACACTGCTGTGCGGAAGCATAGGATTGCGCTGCGTACACTGTTACACACGTGTCAGTGTTTCTCTTCGATAAAGGTTTGGATGTCAGAAGAAGGTAAATTTCAATAAACACACACTTACATACACACACACACACACACATACATACACACACTCTCACACACACACTTTCACAATCCCGTGAAACTCCCTATGAAATGTTGGTAGAATTCAGCCAGGTTTGACAACAAGTGTCATTTACACAACGTCCCAAGGCACTGGACAGTAGGGTCAGTCGATATGGAAATTTTCCGATTTAGATATATCGATTGGCTCATATCGAGATATACCGACATATCGATATCGTCGGGTTTTTTGTGCTGCGCATGCGCGCGCATTCGGAGTGCGCACGCATTCCGGGTGCGCGCGTCGGGGCCTATCTCCTCAGGAGGTAAATATCTTTCTCTCTCTGTGTCTCTCACTCTCTCCATCTCTGTGTTTTTCTGTCTCTCTCCTCTCTCACATCCCCCCCATCTCTATCTATCTGTATATTATCACATCCACCCCGTCTCTCTCCCCACACCCCCCTCCCCCGCCGCCGTCCCTCTCTCCCACCTCCCCCCCCAGCCGTCTCTCTCTCCCACTCCTGCCCAGCCGTCTCTCTCTCCCTCCCCACCCCCAGCCGTCTCTCTCCCCCTCCCCCTCCCCAGCCGTCTCTCTCCCCCCCCCACCCCTTGCATACCTGTATATTGTATTCGAGGACTATGAGTACAATATGGCGGCTTTGCACCTCGGTCTGTGCATTGTGTATAGAGATGAGCATTCTGGGTCTTGTAGTTCAGTGTGTGCAAATTCTGATTTTTTTCCCTCGATATATCGACTTGTCTATATCGCCTATATCGCCGTATCGATATGAAAATTATATTGGGTTTTAGCGATATATCGATATATCGCTGGACCCTACTGGACAGTCAGAGATCTGCACCCGAGTTGGTGGTTGGGATCAGGAAGGGTGGAGGGCAGGGTGGGTAGTAGGGTGACCAATTGTAGCTACCCCCTATCCGCTCCCTTTATGCAGCAGGCGAGCCTTCATCCACTCTGCCCCCAACCTCTGGAATTCCATCTGCCTCGCCCCCTCCTTAGCCTCCTTCAAGTCCCACCCCAAGAACCTCCTCTTTAATGGTGCCATCGGTCACTCCCCCATACACTCCCTTCCCTCCACTCTCCCTGATCCCAATCCCAGGATTGGGACAGGTCTGCAATACTGACTGTCCAGTGCCTTGCGATGTCCTCCCAACGTGAAATACACCATACAAATGTAATTTTGTTGTGGTGTTTGGGATATGTTTAGGGGTGTTTGGAGCGCATTTGGGGAGTGTGTTTAGGGGTTTTGTGTGTGTTTGGGGGGTGTTTTGAATCCTGTAGCTCAGTGGTTAGGGCACTCACCTTCCAAGCAAGGTTCAATTTCAGGCAGGTCAGGACGTTACATTGGACAAGTTTCCTTACTCCACATGCCTAACAATAATCTCTCAAAAAAAAGTGGGTCATTTCAATCCATGACTATTTGTAGGACACTGCTGAGTGCAATTGGCTGTCGTGTTTCACCCATAAACATGCAGTCAATTTACAGTATATTCTGTGAAGTGCTTTGAGACGTCTAAAAGATGTTGGGGGCATGTATGAGGTATGTTTGGGGGATAAACCCAGGCTCCTCTTCACCAGTAATTGTTTCCCTCATCCACCCTCCTATGCCTCATCCATCCTCTCCTCCAATTCCAAGTGCAAGGAGATGTTGGACCAACTTGAATCCAAAAATGGAGCGGATCCATATAGCCACCTCTATCCCATCTACCACTAAATCCCATTACCTCTCCTCGGGATCCACTACCCCCACCCACCCCCAATAATCCTATCTTCAATCCTATCTCTACCTCCGCCCCCTCTGCTCTCATCTGGAAAATGAAACCCACTACCCGCTCCCTTGACCCCATCCCCATCCCATCTCCACCTCTCTCCTCATCTCCCAGCTCCACCTCCTAGCTCCCATTTTTCTCTAAGGCCCTGGAACGAGTTGTTGCCTCCCAACTTCGCTCCTTTCTCTCTCGCCACTTCCTCCTCGAACCTACAATCCGGCTTCCGTGCTATCGATAGCACGGAGACAGCCCTGGTCAAAGTTTCTAATGACATTCTAAACATCTGAGATCAGGACTGTCTTTGCCTCCTTGTCCTCCTTGACCTCTCTGCTGCGTTTGACACTGTTGGCCACTGCATCCTCCAACACTGCCTCATCTCCCAGATCAATCCTCATGGACCTGCCCTCTCCTGGTTCAACTCTTACCTTTCTCATCGTCTCCACTTTGTCACCACCCCACCCCACCCCACCCCGCCCCAATTCCCCTCCTTTCCTTCCACCTCCCCCAGATGCCGACCCCAGCTCGGGTCTGAAGCACTGAGTGTCCATTGCCTTGGGATATCCTTCTGACGTGAAAAAAGTTGTAATTTTATTGTTGTTGTGCTGCCCTGTTGTCAGCTTGTTCACACACGCCTGGGAAGATCAGACTTTACTCGAGTGTGAGAATCACCTGAAGTGAGAGGCAAACTCAGAAATGTATCATTGTTATGGAAACGCAGGAGTGAGAGAAACACGAGAGAGGGAGAGAGAGAGAGAGAGAGAGAGAGAACAAGCAAGGTGGGGAGAGTGGGTTTAGAGAGGGAGAGGGGGAGAGAACCTGATTGGAGCTGCGGAATCACCAGGTTGGGTGCAAGCTCTTTTCATAGAATTTGAGGAGTCCTGTAGCTCAATGGTTAGAACATTCGCCTTGCAAGTGAGAGACCTGGGTTTAATTCCAGGAAACAGGGCAAGTTTCCTTAATCCACACACCTAAAAATAATTCCTATTAAAAAAATTGGTCATTTCAATCCACAATTGTTTGTGGGACACTGCTGTGCACAATTCGCATTTCCCCCACATTTCCAGTCAATTTACAGTAAACACTGTGAAACACTTTGAGACATCTAGAAGACATGAAAAGCGCAATATCAAATGCAAGGATTATTACTATTATTATAGAATTACATAGAATATACGGCACAGAAACAGGCCATTCGGCCCACCTAGTCAATGTCAGTATTTATGCTTCACATGAGCCTCTTCCTGCCCATCCTCAACTAAGCCTATCAGCATAACCTTCTATTCCTTTCTCCCATATGTATCTATCTAGCTTCCCCTTAAATACATCTTTGCTATTTGGCTCAACTACACCTTGTGTAGAAAGTTTGACATTCCCACTACTCTCTGGGTAAAGATGTGTCTTCTGACTTCCCTATTTGATTGATGGGTGATGATTTTATGTTGGTGGCCCCTGGTTCTGGTTTCCCCCACAAGTGGAAACATCTTCTCTATATCTACCCTATCAAAGCTTTCCCCAGTTTAAGACCCTCTGTCAGGTCACCTCTTGTTCAATTTTTCCTGATGGTAATAACCGTGCAGTTACTGTGTAATCCTGTTCAGAGACGGTGATGTGGTTCCCCCTACCCCTACCCCCCCTCCCCGCCCTCTCCCCCCACCCACCCCCCCACCCACCAGGGTAGACACTGGGTTGTTGTAAGTCTCTTATTGGAAACTATTGGAAACTGCCGTCATCACCCCTACTCCTCAAAAATTCTAACCTAGATCTCGCTAGCCCTAGCCACTACCGCCCCATTTCTAACCTGCCCTTCCTTTCCAAAGTATTTGAACGCATTGTTGCCAAGAAACTCCGCGCCCACCTCTCGTCCCACTCCCTTTTCGAACCCCTCCAGTCCTACCTCACAAACAGCCAGCAGTACATCTCCACACTCCCACTCTCACCCGATTACCTGTGGGGTACCCCAGGGATCCATCCTTGGCATCATCCTCATCTATATGCTCCCTCTTGGGGATGTCATCCGCAGACATGGGGACACTTCCACAGGTACGCGGATGACACCCAACTCTATTTTTCCATCTCGCTTTGTGACCCCCCAGTCCCCTGATGTTCTGGCAGCTGCCTGTCAGACATCAGGAGCTGGAAGTGCGCGAATTTCCTCCAGCTGAATGTTAATAAGACGGAGGCCATACTCTTTGGCTCTCGTCATCATCTTCAATCACACGGCTCTCACCTCCTCCATCTTCCCGGCCTGCCCCTAAAACTCTCCGAACCTGTGCGCAACCTTGGCGTCAGGTTCGACCCCCAACTCTCCTTCCTCCCCCACATCCGGTCCCTCACCAGCACCGCCTTCTTCCACCTCCGACGGATCGCCCGTCTCTGGCAATACCTCACCCCAAAAGCTGCTGAAACCCTGGTCCACGCCTTCATCACCTTTCGGCTGGACTATTGCAAGGCCCTCCTCGCCGGTTCTCCCCTCCACCACAATCCAGAAAATCCAGCTCATTCAGAACTCTGCCGCCGTGCTCTCACCTGCACCAAACTTTGCTCCCCCAGTCATTGCCAGACTTCACTGACTCTCTGTCTTGGAGAGGATCGATTTCAAGATCCTCACTCTTGTCTTCAAATCTCTCCAGTCCTTTGCATCCCCCTACCACTCTGACCTCTTCTCTCCCCAAAACAGCACCCTTTGCCTTCGCTCCTCCAGTTCTGGTCTCCTCCTTGTCCCCCGAATCCTTCGCTCTACCACACTACACCAGGCTCAACTACACCAACACCCTGCTTGTCAGCCTTCCCAATACCTCCCTCCACAGGCTGCAGATAATCCAGAATTTAGCGGCCCGTGTCCTTTACTGCTCTAAGCTCTGTGTCCCCATCTCCCCCATCCTCGCCTGACTCCATTGGTTATCCATCACTCAGAGGATTTAATTCAAGATCCTGGTCCTCACATTTAAAGCCCTCCATGGCCTCGAAACAATGACTCCAGTGCTATACAAATGTAATTTTGTTGTTGGCTAGAAGATGTGAAAAACGCTATATCAAATGCAAGGATTATTATTATTATCTCCTCCTTACCTCCTCCGCCTCCTCCACCCACCTCTGCACTCTGCTCCCCACCCCCTGTATCTCCATATCTCCTCCCTGTCCTGAGTTTCTACCTGGCTGACAATTCCCCAAATAAAATTAGTTTCTCACTCCATGGCTGTGTGCGTGGACACAGTTGTGTGCAATTGTGCTGCCACGTTTCACTCACAAAATACACTCCATTTCACAGTAGGTCCTGTGAAGCGCTTTGCGGTGTCCTTCCGATGTGATCAGGCGCTAGATCAAATACAAGAATAATTATTCTGATTATTATTGTAATTTGAAGCAGTTGACGGTGCCTCACAGGGAATTCCTGTCAAACCCAGAGATCGCGTGACACTGAGGCGGCTCAGTAACAACAACAACTTGCAATTATTTTGTGCACACAGCAGCTTATCAGAGCATTAACCCAGACCTGGGGAAGCAGCCGGTTACTTAACAACATGATGCTGCCAGGCAGACAATCACTACACTGAGTGGGTGGGATGGGTGGGGTGAGATGTGTGAGATGTTACATCCAGGGTGAGGGTTTGAGGCACCTGCATTACTCAGCCACTACAGCAGATGGCGATGGTTTAGGGCCAAAATAGCAATGACCACATAACAACAACCTAGTCTGAGCTTAACTTCTAACCCTTTCATTCCCTGTTTGTGGGGGAAACACGACAGCCAATTGTGTACAGCAGTGACCCACAAACAGTCATGGGTTGAGTGACCAAATTATTACTATTATACAATTTACTTTTGAAGGGATTATTATCCCTGAATGTGATCCGCCACTTGACCAACAATCAGCTACTTACTATGAGGTGAACAGAGGTGTGTGTATGTGTGGGGGAGGTGACGGTGTATATGGGTGAGCTTGTCGGGGTGTGGGGTGTGTGTGAGGGTGTATGTGTGAGAGTGTGTGTGAGGGTGTGTTTGTGTGGACTGTTCCTCGCCGGTCTCCCCTCCACCACAATCCATAAAATCCAATTAATTAAAAACTCTGCCGCCCATATTCTCACCCACACCAAACCTCGCTCCCCCATTACCCAAGTCCTTGCCAGATGTCTCTGGCTCCCTGTCCCGGAGAGGATCGATTTCAAGATTCTGTTGAAAAACCTTGTTTTCAAATCCCTCCACTCCTCTGCACCCCCCTACCTCTCCGACCTCTCTCCTCAAACCAGCACCCGTTGCCTTTGCTCCACCGGGTTTGGCCTCCTCGTTGTCCCCCAAATCCTCCTCTCCACCATCTGTGGTGCCTTCAGCCACTACGCCTCGAGGCTCTAGAACTCCCTTCCTCACTCCCTTCGCCCTCTCCCCCTCTCTTCCCAGTTTCAGGTCTCAGGTAAAGACCTTTCTCTTTGACCGCGCCTTCGGTCACCTTGCCCCTGGCTCGATCCCGGAATCCGTTATTGTGAAGCGCTGAGACGCCATCCGGCGTGGAGGGCGCTATATAAATCAAAGTTGTTGTTGTGCGTATTTGTGGATTTGGGTGAAAGTATGTGTGTGTGAGGGTGTATATGGGTGAGGGTGTGAGGACGTTTGTGAGTGTGTGTATGGGTGAGGGTGTGAGAGGGTGTTTTCCGCTCACCCACCAAGCTGCCTCCTCATCTCAAACAGCAAGTGCGAAAAGGACCTAGATTTCTTCGAGTCAAAGATTGAAAATATCCCTTGGTTGCATCACCCTCCCCTACATCCCCTTCCACCCCCCACTCCCCAGTTCATCTACACCACCCCTCCTTCAACCACAGTCCCTACCATTCTCCCCTCCCTACATTTGTTTACACCGATTACATGCTCCCCACTCTCAACCACCATCTCCAATGTGAAGCCCACCACAGGCCACCCCTCCCCACCCATCTCCCCCTCCTCTCCCTGCTGCTGGCTGACACAACCAGTCTCTTCCTCAGATTCTGTTCCTCTCCCCCTTAAATCCTCTGTCATCCCTTCCCTCCTCAAAATAACCACCCATAACCCCTCTAACCTCACAAATTATTGACCCATTTCCAACTTGCCATTACTTGCCAAAGCTCTGGAATGCATTGTCGCTAACCAGCTTTGCTCTGACCTCTTTCTGCCCTCTCGCCTCGAGCCTCTCCAGGCCGGTTTCTGCCTTGCCCATACCACAGAGACAGTGCTTGTCACAATCACAAACAATATACTGTACTCTCTCTCTGTGACCAGGGCTTCCTCTGCCACCTCGTCCTCTTGGACCTCTCCCACCGTGTTCAACACAGTTGACCACTCCATCCTCCTCCACTGCCTCTCCTCGCTCATCCATCTAAATTGGATCACATGGAGTCCTGTAGCTCAGTGGTTAGAATACTTGTCTTACAAGCATGAGACCTGTGTTTCAAATCCAGGCAGGTCAGGGCAAAACCTTGGGCAACTTTCCTTATTCCACATGTCTCATAATAATCCCGAAAAAAAATCCTATAATAAATTGGTCATTTCAATCCACGACTGTTTGTGGGACACTGCTGTGTGCAATTGGCTGCTGGATTTTAACCACAAATATGCAGTCAAATCACTTTACAGTATATTCTGTGAAGCGCTCTGAGATGTCTAGAATATGTGAAAAGCCCTATATCAAATGTAAGGATTATTATTATTATTATCTTACTTAACAAACCGCCTTCACTTCATCTCCTCAAAGGGTTCCTCCTCCCGCCCCTGCCCGATCAACTATGGTGTACCTCAGGGCTACATCCTTGGCCCCGTCTTCCTCATCTACATATGGTGATGTTATCTGCAGACGTGGGATAAACTTCCATATACACAGAATTAAGTCACATTCGATGCCAAAAGGTAACTTTTCTGATCTGGAAAGAGAACTCAAGGATGTTGCAAAGGAAAGTTACGACACTGTTCATATCACCACCAGCATTGTTGCCAAACAAACAGCTGTGCAAATGTAAGGAAATAAATCTCAGGGGCCGGATAAATTGTATCCGAGGATTCTTAAGGAACTTAGGGAGGAAATCATACAAATCTTTCAGGAATCACTGAATACTGGAGAGGAGCCAGGTGCCTGGAGAAAGGCAGATGTTACTACGTTTTCTAAGAAAGGTGACAACTGTGACCCAGGAAACTACAGTTTGATGTCCATTGTGGGTAAAATGATGGAGACTCTTATTAAGGATAAAATCACAGAACACCTGGACAGAACACAATCATAAATGATAGTCAATATGGGTTCATGAAGGGGAGATCTAGCCCATCTCATTTATTGGTTTTCTATGTCCCACCCTCATGCTTGCCACAAAGTCCATAGGTCCCCTTCCCTGGGGGCTAACCTCTCCTCCCTCATCCAAATCCCCACCCTCCCTGTCGACCCTCCTCCTCATCTCGCCCAATTGCCCACCATCAACTGCCCTCTCTGCATCTCTCTCCAAAATGTCCGCTCCCTGCCCAACAAGACCCTCACCATCTATGACCTTGTCATTCACAAAACCATTGACATCCTCGCCCTGACTGAAACCTGGATTACCCCAGGCGACACCTTCCCCCTGACCGAGGCCACACCTCCCGGCTATACCTTTCACCAAACCCTGTGGCCTAATCGCCATGTTGGGGGCGTGGCGCTCATCTCCCCGTCCACCCTTGGCCTTTCCCCTTATTCCTCCAGAACCTTCCCTTCCTTCAAACACCTCACTCTTTACCACCCCTCCAGTCTCTCCCTCAAAATCCTCCCAGTCTATCGTTCCACCAAGCCTTCCCTCACTTTCCACTCAGACATCTCCACTCTCCTGTCTTCTCTCTGCCTCTGCTCAGAACGCATCCTCATCCTAGGCAACTTCAACCTCCATTTCACCCCTTCCTGCTCTACTTCCAGTGACTTCTCCCCCTCCTTACTTCCCTTAATCTCTGCCTCCACATCCACTCCGCCACCCACATCTATGGCCACCCGCTTGACCTGGTGATCACCCTGGGCCTCACCACCTCGGACATCACCATCACCCACAAAGCCATCTCGGACCACTGCTTCATATCCCTTAATACCCCCATACCTCTTCCCCTGCTCAATCCTCCACTATTACCTACCACCCGTGAAAAACTATCTCTCCCGACTCCCTCTCTGTCGCCCGTGAGTCGTCCGACCTCCTACCTTTCTGGCCTTCTCTAAATGACCTACTCCTCTCTATCCTTCCTCCACAGTTCCCTCTCCTCCATCCTCGACTCCCTCGCCCCCCCGAACTGCCTCTTATTCCCGTAAATCTCTCTGGTACACCAGCCACCTCCGAACCCTTAAGACGCAAGTGCGAGCAGCTGAACGCGCCTGGACAAAATCAAAATTAACGATCCATCGGCAAATTTGGCTAGATCACACAAGGCCTACCATTCCACCCTAGCCTCCACAAAGTCCTCCTATTCCAAATTCATCTTGGAGGCTAAAGACAATCCCAGACTCGTTTTCTTCATCACTAACCGCCTCCTGCGCCCACCCTCCTACGCCTCACCCATCCCATCCTCCAACTACAACTGCAAGGAGATGCTGGACTTCCTAAAATCGAAAATCGAGGGTATCCATTCAGCTACCTCTACCCCATCCTCCACTACCACCCCACTACCTCTCTCCCAGGATCCATCTCCATCCCCACTATACACCTTCCACCCTATTTCTCCCCCCACCCTCTCTTCCATCCTCCCCAAAATGAAACCCACCACCTGCTCCTTTGATCCCATCCCCACCTCTCTCCTCATCTCCCAGCTCCACCTTCTAACCCCTCTTCTAGCTAGTATCATCAACCTCTCCCTATCTGGCACTGTCCCCACCCCTCTACAACAACAACAACAACTTTGATTTATATAACACCCTCCATGCCAGACGGCGTCTCAGAGCGCTTCACAGTAGCGGATCCAGGACCAAGCCAGGGGCAGGGGTAGAAAGGTGACCAAAGGCACAGTCGAACAGAAAGGTCTTCAGCTCGGACCTGAAACTGAGAAAAGAGGGGGCAAGATGAAGGTAGTGAGGAAGGGAATTCCAGAGCCTCGGGGCATAGTGCCTGAAGGCCCGACCGCCAAGGGTGGAGTGGAGGATTCGGGGACATGGAGGAGGCCAGACCTGGTGGAGCGAAGTCAGCGGGTGCTGGGTTGGGGGGTGAGGAGATCAGAGAAGTAGGGGGGTGCAGAGGAGTGGAGGGATTTGAAAACAAGGATGAGGATCTTGAAATCGATCCTCTCCGGAATAGGGAGCCAATTAAGTCCGGCAAGGACTGTGGTAATGGGGTAATGGGGGAGCGAAGTTTGGTGTGGGTGAGTATGCGGGTGGCAGAGTTTTGGATGAGTTGGATTTTATGGATTGTGGTGGAGGGGAGACCGGCGAGGAGGGCATTTGAATAGTCCAGCCGTGAGGTGACGAAGGGTTTCAGCAGTTTTTGGGGTGAGGTATTGCTGGAGACCGTCGTGATGGCATCCATCAGAGGTGGAAGAAGGCAGAGCTGGTGAGGGACTGGATGTGGGGGAAGAAGGACAGTTGGGGGTCGAACCTGACGCCAAGGTTGCGCACAGGTTCGGAAAGTTTCAGGTGGAGATCGAGAAGGTGGAGGAAGTGAGAGCCATGTGAATGGAGACATTGACGAGAGCCAAAGAGTATGGCTTCCGTCTTGTCAACATTCAGCTACAACAAATTTGTGCTCATCCAGCTCCTGATGTCTGACAGGCAGCTGACAGAACATCAGGGGACTGGGGGTCGCAAAGTGAAGTGGAGAAATAGAGTTGGGTGTCATCTGCATGTACATGTGGAAGTGTGCCCCATGTCTGTGGATCACATCCCCAAGAGGGAGCGTGTAGATGAGGAAGAGGAGGGGGCCAAGGATGGATCCCTGGGGTACCCCACAGGTAACTGGGTAAGTGTGGGAGGAAAAGCCGTTTGTGGAAATGTACTGCTGGCAGTTTGTGAGGTAGGGCTGGAACCAGGCGAGTGCGGTCCCACTGAGGTGGATGACGGAGGACAGGCGTTGGAGGAGGATGGTGTGGTCGCCTGTGTCGAACACAGCCGACGGGTCCAGGAGGATAAGGAGGCAGAGGGAACCCTGGTCATAGATGGAGAGGACGTCGTTTGTGACTTTCACAAGCGCAGTCTCTGTAGTGTGCGCAGGGTGGAAACTGGATTGGAGGGGTTCGAAGAGGGAGTGGGAGGAGAGGTGGGCATGGAGTTGGTTTGCAACAATGCGTTCCAGTGCTTTTGAAAGGAAGGGCAGGTTAGAAATAGGGTGGTAGTGGCTAGGGTTTGAGGGATCTAGGGAGGTTTCTTAAGGAGTGGGGTGATGGCAGCAGTTTTGAGGGGAGGCAGGGACTGATCCTGTGGAGAGGGACTGGATGATGATATCAGCCAGCAGTGGGCAGAGGAGGGGGAGCTGGGTGAGCAGTAGGTTGGTGGGGATGGGGTCGAGGCAACAGGTGGTTGGCTTCAAGGAGGTGAGAGTGCGTGAGAGGTAGGAAAGAAAGACTGGGGAGGAGGAGTGTAGGAAGGGGTTGAGGTAGGAGTTGATGATGGGGAGGGTGAGGGGGGATTGGATGGGGATGGTAGAGGGTGACGAGAGGCAGGAGGATGAGGCTGCCTGGCGGAGATTTTGGATTTTTGAGGACAAGAAATCCATGACCTCCTCGCACTTTGCATTTGAAGTTAAGATTGAGGAGGCCTGAGGGGGTGCGCGGAGGAGGTAGTGGGTGGTGGAAAAGAGGACTTTAGGATTGTTGTTTGCCTCCAGGACGATGTTGGAATAGTAAGCCGTTTTTGCTTGACACAAAGAACGGCGGTAGCTATGGAGATGCTCGAGCCACAGTTGGTGGTGAACCGTGAGGCCAGTTTTCTGCGCTCAAGCAGCCGGGTTTGGGATTTTAGGGAGCGGAGATGAGTGTTGTACCAGGGGGAGCAGGTGGGTTTCAAGATAGACCTGGATTTAAGGGGGACGAGAGAGTTGAAAGTGGAGGAGAAGCGATCGTGGAGCAGCTGGACTGCTGCTTCAGGATCTTTATGGGTGGAAGACCAAAGGGGTAGGAGGTCAGAGGATGTGAGGGCCTCTGTGATGGTCTCAGGGGGGAGTCATTTCCAAGGGCGGAAAAGTACAGTTGAGGGCTTGGTGGAAGAGAAAGGGATGGAAGAGGAGAAGGAGAGAAGAAAGTGGTCCGAGATGGCCTCATCTGAGATGCTGAGTTCGGAAATGTCAAGGCCATGGGTGATAATGAGGTCTAAACACTGCTGACACCACCCCCATCTTGAAAAAACCTTCTCTCGACCCATCCCTACTCTCCAGCTATTGCCCCATCTCCAATGTCCCATTCCTATCCAAGGCCCTGGAACGAGTCGTTGCTTCCCAGCTTCGCTCCTTTCTTTCCCGCCATTCCCTCCTCAAACCCCTTCAAATGGCTTCCGTGCTGCCCATTCCATCCTCCTACACCGCCTCTCTTCCCTCCTCAATCTCTGCAGACCTGCCCTTGCCTGGTTTGACTCGTACCTCTCCCATTGTCTATACTTTGTCACCACCAACAGATTCTCTTCCAGCCCCCGCACTGTCACCTGTGGTGTCCCCCAGGGCTCTGTCCTTGGCCCCTTTTCAACATCTACATGCTCCCACTTGGTGACATCATCCGCAGAATTGGGGTTGACACCCAACTCTATCCTCGATGCCAGGACTATTGCTGTCTTGACAGACTGACTGTCAGACATCAAGTCCTGGTTGAGAGCTAACTTTCTACAGTTGAATGTCAACAAGACAGAGACCCCACTGATTGGCTCACACCAGCGCCTTCATGCATCAGGCGCTGGCAGCATCAACCTCCATGGTTGCGCACTCGACCTCACCAAGCCAGTCAGGAATCTAGGTGTCTTATTAGACCCTCAACTGTCTTTCCTCCCCCACATCCGAGCAATGACTCGCTATGCCTTTCCCCATCTCCGCAATATTGCCCAACTCTGCCACTACCTTACCCCCAAAGCTGCTGAAATCCTCATTCATGCCTTCATTACATCCAGGATCGACTATGTAAATGCCCTGCTGGTCGGCCTTCCCAGCATTGGCGGGCGAGCCTTTAGTCACTCTGCCCCTAACCTCTGGAACTCCATCCCGCAGTCCCTTCACCTCGCCCCCTCCCTGGCCTCCTTCAAGTCCTATCTCAAAACTCTTCTCTTCAATGGTCCATTCAGCAACTCCGAATCCCCCCACTTCCCTCCCTCCACCGTTCCCAGCTCGGGTCTGACACAGTGTCTGTCTGTCCAGCACCTTGGGATGTCCTCTTGATGTGAAAGGTGCTATACAAGTGTGATTTTGTTGTTGTTGTTGGTGTGTCAATGAAGCTGATAAGGATAAGGTTGTGGATGTTGTATGTCCCCAAAATCCTCCGCTCCACCCTCGGCGGCCTTGCCTTCAGCCACTATGTCCTGAGGCTCTGGAACTCCCTTCCTCACTCCCTTCGCCTCACCCCCTCTCTTCCCAGTTTCATGTCACAGCTGAAGACCTTTCTTTTCAAGACCCTTGGTCACCTTTCTCCCCCTGCCTCTGGCTCGGCCCCGGGATCCTCTATTGTGAAGCGCTCTGAGACGCTGTCTGGCGTGGAGGGCGCTATATAAATCAAAGTTGAGGTTGGTGTTGTATGTCTGGATTTTAGTAATAATAATCCTTGCATTTAATATATCGCTTTTCACATTTTCTAGATGTCTCAAAGCGCTTCACAGAATATACTGTAAAGTGAATTAACTATATCTGTGAGTGAAATGCGGCAGCCAATTGCGCACAGCAGTGTCCCCATAAACAGTCGTGGATTAATGCCTATGATACAGTTCCTCTTGAGATACAGGTTCTCAAAGTACTAATGATCCTATAATAATAATAATAATCCTTGCAATTGATATAGATTGTTATTCATGTCTTCAAAATGCTTTACAGAATATACTGTAAAGAACATAAGAACATAAGAATTAGGAGCAGGAGTTGGCCATTCGACCCTTCGAGCCTGCTCTGCCATTCAATAAGATCATGGCTGATCTTCTCACCTAACTCTGATTACCTGCCCTATCCCCATATCCCCTAATCCCTCTATTTTTCAAAAATCTATCAGTCTCAGCCTTGAAAAGGTTCAAGGACTGAGCATCTACAGCCTTCTGGGTAGTGAATTCCATACACTCACTACCCTCTGAGTGAAGAAATGTTTCCTCAACTCCATTCTAAAAGGCTGACCCTTAATTTTAAGACTGTGACCCCTGGTTATAGATTCTCCTATCAGGGGAAATAGTCCCTCAGTGCCTACTTTATCTAACCCTTTAAGAATCTTATATGTTTCAATAAGATCTCCCCTAATTCTTCTGTACTCTAGAGTACAGCCCTAGTTTATTCAACCTATCCTCATAGGTCAGTCCCCTCATTCCAGGAACTAACCTAGTGAATCTACGCTGCACCCCCTCTAAGGCAAGTATGTCCTTTTTTAAATAAGGAGACCAAAACTGCACACAATACTCTGGGTATATATGTATATATTTTGTGGCTGAAATGCGGCAACAACAAAAATAACAAATGACAGATATAAAGCGCATTTCATGTCAGGAGGCAGCCAATTGCACACAGTAGTGTCCCACAATTTTGGATTGGGTGACTAATTTCATGTTATTTGTTTTAAGAAATTATTATCCCTGGAAAAGTAATCCGCCAATTGACTAACACCTGGGTTGGTGGTTCCTGCCGAGGAAACTGCAGCTTGTGGAGCAAGGAAACCTGTCCAGCGTTTTGCCTGCCAGGAGTTGAAGTCAAGGTCTTTCGCTTGAATCATAGAATTATATACAGCACAGAAGGAGGTCATTCAGCCCATCATGTCCATGCCGGCTCTTTCAAAAGAGCTATCCAAATCAATCCCACTCCCCCGCTCTGTCCCCATAGCCCTGCAAACTTGTAATGATACCATCGCAATGTCTGATAAGTGTAATTTTGTTGTTTTTGTTGATGTCTGACAGACAGTCTGTCAGGACAGTAGTAGTCCTGGAGTCGAGGGTGGAGGCAGAGAGATAGAGTTACGTGTCATCCGCATACATATGGAAGTTAACCCCATGTCTGCGGATGATTTCACCAAGTGGGAGCACATAGATATGCTATGTTGAAAAGTGAGGGGCCAAGAAGAGAGCCCTGGGGGACGTCACAGGTGACAGTGCGGGGGCTGGAAGAGAAGCCATTGGTGGCGATAAAGTGGAGACGATGTGAGAGGTAAGAGTTGAACCAGGCGAGGGCATGTCAACAGAAATTGAGGAGGGAGAGGCCGTGTAGGAGGATGGAATGATCCACAGTGTTGAAGGCAGCAAAGAGGTCAAGGAGAACAATGAGGCAGAGAGAGCCCTAGTCACAGATGTTTAGAATGTCATTAGAGACTTTGACCAGGGCTGTCGCCATGCAGTGGGCAGTATGGAAGCCAGATTGAAGGCGTTCGAGGAGGGAATATTGGGAGAGGAAGGAGCGAAGCTGGGAAGCAACGACTTGTTCCAAAGCCCTGGAGAAGAATAGGAGGTTGGAGATGGGGTGATAACTAGAGCGTAGGGATGGGTCGAGAGGTTTTTTCAAGATGGGGTTGATGACAGCAGATTTGAGAGGGGTGGGGACAGCGCCGGTGGATAGCGAGAGGTTGATGACAGCAGTTAGGAGGGGGGCTAGGAGATGGACCTGGCAAATGAGGAGAGAGGTGGGGATGGGGTCAAGGGAGCTGGTGGTGGGTTTCATTTTATGGAAGAGAGCAGAGAGGGCAGGGGAGAGATAGGGTCGAAGGTATGTAGTGGGGGGGTGGGAGGGAGGTGGATCCTGGGAGAGGTAGTGGAGAGGTAGTGGGGAGGTAGTGGAGGAGGGGTAGAGGTAGTTGAATGCATCCCCTCAATTTTTGATTCGAGGAAGTCCAGCATCTCCTTGGAGTTGGAGGAAAGGATGGGTGAGATGTGGAAAGGTTGGCGAAAGAGGCAGTTAGTGGTGGAGAAAAGGAATCTGGGCTTGTCCTTCGCCTCCAAGATTCGCTTGGAATAATAGGAGGACTTGGCGGAGGCTAGGGCAGAGCGGTAGGCCTTGCTGTGATCAAGCCAAATTTGCTGATGGACCGTTAATTTTGATTTTGTCCAGGCACATTTGTCTGCTCGCACTTGCGCCTTAAGAGTTTGTTGGTGGCTGGTGTACCAGGGGGATTTACGGGAATAAGAGGCAGTTCAGGAGGTGAGGGAGTTGAGGATGGAGGAGAGGGAACTGTGGAGGAAGGATAGAGAGCATAGGTCATTTAGTCTAGACGTCTCAAAGAGCTTCACAGATACACTGTAAAGTGAATTGACTGTATATTTGTGGGCGAAACACGGCAGCCATTTTGCACACAGTAGTGTCCCACAAACAGTCGTGGTTTGAAATGACCAATTTTTTTTTGAGGGATTATTATCATGTGGAGTAGGGAAATTTGCGTATAGCTTCACCCTGACCTGCCGAGAATTGAACCGAGGTCTCTCAATTGTAAAGCGAGTGCTCTAACCATGGGGCCACAGGACTCCACAATGCACATCGGCATCAAATTTAATTTAGAAAGTCATGTCATTACCATGAAACGGGGAGACTGTGATTATCCCATGTGCGCAACCAAAGCATCAGGTTTGCCCCACAGCTATCCTTCCTTCCCCATATCCGGTCCCTGACCTGTACCCCATTCCTCCACCCTGCCACGTTGCCAGTCTCTGCCTGTACCTTACCTAAAATGCAGCCAAAATACTCATCCATGCGTTCGTCACCTCCCAGCTTAACTTCTCAAATGCCCTCTTTGATGGTCTTCCCAGTTCCACCATTCACAGGATCCCTTTATGCCCTGGCGCCTTTCTACCTCTCTGACCTGCTTACCCCAAACCCACAATCTGCTGCCTCTGCTCAACTGGCTGGTCTTCTGCATGTCCCTCGCACCCTCTGTGTTAATATTAGTGTCCGTGCTTTCAGCCATTACACTCCGAAACTCTGCAACACTCTTCCTCTATCCCACTGCCTTTACCCCTTCCTTCCCCATCTTCATGTCGCGTCTCAAGCCACCCCCCCACCCCACCCCCACTGCCCTTCAGTGTGTGAGGCTGTGATTGACTGGATATTTTGCCTTGAAGATAATGAGGAATTTTTGAATTGTGATCCCAGCCAAGCTTTCCGGGAACAGCCCCTCCCCCTCTCCTCCCCTCCCCACTGCCTGAGTAACAGCCCCCCCTCTACCCCCACTGAGTAACAGCCCCCCCTCTACCCCCACTGAGTAACAGCCCCCCCTCTACCCCCACTGAGTAACAGCCCCCCCTCTACACCCCCCCCCCCCCCCCCCCCCCCCCACTGCCTGACACTAACACACCACTGAGCGAGAGGGGGGGGGGGGACAACAACATTACAAAATGACAGTTGTAGAATGGCCTTCACGTTGGGAGGACGTCCCAAGGCACTGAACAGTCAGGGGTTGGGGGAGATGGGAGCTCATTACAAGGTTGGGAAGAGGCAGGGCAGAGAGGAAGGGGGCAGCTAAAGGTACGGTCAAAGAGGAGGGTCTTGTGTCTGTCCTTGAAGGAGCTAAGGGAGGGAGCGAGGCGAAGGGACTGCAGGATGGAGTTCCAAAGTGTTGGGGCAGTGAGGCTGAAATCCCAGCCATCGATAGTAGGGTGGGGCAGGCGGGGGTCGTGGGGCAGGGCAGGCTGGACGGAGGGGGACGTGGAGGGGGCAGAAAGGCTGATAGCGGGTCAGCGGGGGCGACGCCGTGGAGGGACTTGAAGGTGAAGGCAAGGATCTTGAATTCAATCCTCTGAGGGATGGGGAGGAACAGCTCCCCCTCCCCTGCCTGAGGAGAGGGGGACAGAGAGAAGGAGAGTGAGAGTGTGTGAGGTGGGAGGGAGTGAGGAGGGGGGAAGAGAAAGGGAGTGAGTGAGGCAAGAGGAAATGAAGGGGGAGTGAGGAGAGAGAGAGGAGGGAGGGAGGGGAGGAGGGAGGGAGGGAGAAAAAGGGGGAATGAGAAGGGAGGGAGAGAATTATAAACGTCACAAAAATTATTAATCTGGATTCAATTAAAGTCAAAACATGAGCCGCAGAGAGAGAGAAATATAACAATAATAGCGCCTTTCACACTGGATAGTGGAGAGGGGGGGGGGGGGGGAGACATGTGGGGGGGGGGAGACATGTGGGGGGGGGAGGAGATGTGGGGGGGGGAGATGTGGGGGGGGGGGGAGATGTGGGGGGGGGAGTAGATGTGGGGGGGGGAGATGTGGGGGGGGGGGAGATGTGGGGGGGGGAGATGTGGGGGGGGGGGAGATGTGGGGGGGGGGGGAGATGTGGGGGGATGGCAGACAGAGAGGGGGATGGGGGAGACAGAGAGGTATTGAGAGACAGAGGAATTGAGAAAGAAAGACGGAGAAACAGAATGAGGCATTGAAATAGAGAGGATTGGCAAAGAGACAGAGAGAGGGATTGAGAAAGAGAGACAGCGAGGAATTCAGAGAGAAAGACAGAGAGAGTGATTGAGAGGGAGACAGAGAGGATTGAGAGAGCGCAATTAGGAGAGAGAGAAACAGGGAGGGATTAGGAGAGAGAGAGACAGAGACAGAGAGATTGAGAAAGACAGGGATTGAGA
>CM068765.1:9280861-9290861 GCA_035084275.1 Hydrolagus colliei | reverse complement strand
TGCGTGGCAGCCAGAGCCAGAGACACACACACACAGTGAGAGCCTGGGTCCCAGCACAGCCCGGCACTGACTGACTGACTGACTGACTGAGCTCAGGCTGCAGCTTGGCAAGTTCCCGGTAGGTTTTGCTATTGTTTTTTTGCCTTTTTCTCTGTTTTTCTTTTCTGTTCTCTCTTTCTCTCAAGTATGTGTGTGTACTGGGTATTGTGTGTGTGTGTACTGTGTGTGTGTGTACTGGGTATGCGTGTTTGTGTATCGTGTGAACGGTGTGTGTGTGTACTGTGTGTGTGTACTGGGTATGCGTATTTGTATATGTGTGTGTACTGCGTGTGTGTACACTGGGTGTGTGTGTACCGAGTATGCTTGTGTGTACATAATGTTTGTGTATATGCACATGATGTTTATGTTTGTGTGTACATGGTGCATATATGTACACAATGTTTGTATGTGTGTACATGATGTTTGTGTGTGTATGGTATGTTTTGTTTGTGTGTGTGTACATTATGTGGGTGTGTACATGATGTTTGTGTGTGTGTATGTGATGTTTGTGTATGTGTTTACATGATATTTGTATGTATGTACACGTGTATATACGTGATGTTTGTGTGTGTTTACATGATGTTTGTATGTATATACACATGATGTGTGTGTGTACATAATGTTTGTGTGTGTGTACGTGATGTTTGTGTGTGTGTGATGTTTGTGTGTGTACATGATGTGTGTCTATACATGATGAGTGGGTACACAATCCTCCTGTGACAGCTTGCGGCTGTGACCACAGTTGCTGAGCTCAGCATAAGGCACAGGGTAAATACAATCACTCCCAGCCATTAATCAAACAATAATTAATTCTTCAAATTCTGCATCAACCAGAAAATAAATTAATCAGAATGTGCGGCCCATTCCTCCCCACCCCCCCCCCCCACCCCCCCCCCTCCCCAGGGCCGCGGGGTCCCTCAACACTTAGCGGTAGCCTTGGGTTATGTGTGGGGTAGTGAGAGGGGGCAGTGAGGAGGGCAGCGAGGTGGGGGTGGCAATTGGTGGGCAGTGAGAGGGGGCCAAGAAGAGAGAGTAGTGTGAGGGGGTTGATGGGCTGTGTGAAGCTATTATCTAGCTCAGTGGTTAGAGCGCTCGCCTTACAAGTAAGAGACCTGGGTTCAATTCCAGGTCCAGGCAGAACGAAACCTTGGGCAAGTTTCCTTCCTCCACACACCTGATAATAATGTCCAAAAATTGGTCACTCAAAATCCACGACTGTTTGTGGGGAAACTGCTGTGCGCAATTGGCTGCCGTGTTTCACCCACAAAATATAGTCAAATCACTTTACAGTATATTCTGTGAAGCATCTCAAAGACGTGATAAGCGCTATATCAAATGCAAGGATTGTTATTAAATGTAATTTTGTTGTTGTTGATTATCAGGGATTGATCTCAGCCCAGCCCTGGAGAGAGAGAGAGCGCTAAATTATCGGAGATACCGTCCTTCAGATGTGACATTAAACCTCACCCCCCGTCAGTGCCATGTTCACGTTGGATGTTAAAGATCTCCTGCCGCACTGTCAGGGAAAGAGAAGGGAATTTCTCTCTATCTGTCTCTGTCTCTCCCAGTGTCATGGCCGACAATCCCCCAGATACAGTCACTCACTCGCTTTGTGCTATTTGTGAGGAAGTCGTTGCGCGCAGATTGGCTCCGCATTTGCCAACAACGTACACAGTCACTACACTGTGCGGTGTGAAGTGGGGTGAGAGGTGGTGTGTGGGATGTGGGGAGGGGTTTGTGCAGTGACCAGACCAGAGATGAGCAGTATTTTATTTTAAGCGGCGTGTAGATCACATGATCCCCTTCCTTCCTTCCTTCCTCAGCGAGAAGCTGTTTCCTTCCTCAAGCTACTAACAGGATACACTACTCATCCTGGGCGCGGGCAACACTGTGTGCGGTGGTGGGGGAGTGGTGTGCGGTTTGGGAATGTGTATGGGAGTAGGGGAGTGTGTGCAGGGGAGTGTGTGTGGGAGCGGGGGCGGGTTGGGGCCTGAGGTTGGGTGTGTGTTTGGGGTGTGTGGTGGGGGTGGGGAGAAGTCAATCAGGTCAGAGTGATGTAAACTTGCCCCCGCCCACCCACCAACCCCCAGCTGTTGGTGACCTCCCTCTCTCCCAACCAGTTACTTAATTAAGAAATCCGTAAAGAAATTCCTTAAAAATTGATACAAGAAATGACATTTACACAGTGTCTCTCATGTCAGGAGGACGTCCCCCCCCTTTCAGTCACAAAAACAATTACCTCCATGAAACCCACCACATGCTCATTGAACCCCATCCCCACCCCCCTCCTCCGCACCCAGCTCCATTTGTTAGCCCCGCTCATTTCTGACACCATTAACCTTTCCCTCTCCTCAGGAGCCGTCCCTACCTCCCTTAAAACAGCCACCATCACCCCTATCCTGAAGAAACCCTCCCTTGATGCGTCGCAACCATCAAGTTATCGACCCATCTCCAACCTCCCGTTTCTATCCAAGGTCCTTGAAAGAGTGGTTGCCTCCCAGCTCCGCTCTTTCCTTTCAACTCACTCACTTCTTGAACCCCTCCAATCAGGTTTCCGCCCTATCCACAGCACAGAAACTGCCCTGGTTAAGGTCACTAATGACATCCTAACCGCCTGTGACCAGGGCTCCCTCTGCCTCCTCGTCCTCCTTGACCTGTCTGCTGCGTTCAACACAGTCGATCACACCATCCTCCTTCAACGTCTTTCCTCCCACCTCAACCTTCAAGGCACAGTCCTTGACTGGTTCCACTCTTATTTGACCCACCGTTTACATTTTGTTTCTTCCAACGGTTTTTCTTCAAACCCCCGCACAGTTTCCCACGGCGTCCCTCAGGGCTCTGTCCTCAGCCCCCTCCTTTTCACCCTTTACACGCTCCCTCTGGGCGACGTCATCCGCAGACATGGGGTAAATTTCCACATGTATGCGGATGACACCCAGTTGTACCTTTCTGCCTCATCCCTCAACCCCCAGACCATCGATGTTCTGACAGCATGTCTGTCCGACATCGAGTCCTGGACGAGGGACAACTTTTTGCAATTGAACGTGAATAAGACCGAGGCCCTCCTGATTGGCTCAAGCCAGCGCCTCCGCACATCGGGCACTGCCAGCCTCAATATCCAAGGCTGCACTCTCCACCTCACAAAGCCAATCAGGAACCTCGGCATCATGTTCGATCAAAAACTTTCCTTCCTCCCCCACATCCGCGCCTTGACTGGCACCGCCTATTTCCATCTGCGCAACATTGCCAGGCTCCGCAACTATCTTACCCCCCGCGCTGCCGAAACACTCGTGCACGCATACATCACCTCACGGCTGGACTACGGAAATTCTCTCCTTGTCGGCCTCCCCAGTTCATAGGCTGCAGACCATCCAAAACTCTGCAGCCCATGTACTATCCCGCACCCGCCTCCGCGACCACATAACCCCCACCCTCGCCCGTCTCCACTGGCTCCCCATCCTCCAGAGGATCGAGTTTAAGATCCTCGTCCTCACCTACAAGGCCTTACACGGCCTTGCCCCATCCAGCCGATCTACTCTCCCCCTACAAGCCCACCCGGACCCTCCGTTGAACAGGACTTGGCCTGCTCCAAGCCCCCCGCCCGAACCGCCCCACCATCGGAGACCGGGCCTTCAGTTTCTCCGCTCCCACCTTATGGAATGCCATCCCTCAATCCCTCAGTTTCATCTCTTCCCTTTCCTCTTTCAAGGCCAGTTTGAAGACTTTCCTCTTCGATCGTGCCTTTTGTTCCACCCCGAACTTTTACCTCCCCTTCGTGTTTCACCCCTTCCCAAACACTCCCCTCCCAGCTCGGGTCACACGCCTCCTGTTCAGCGCCTTGGGACGTCCTCCCGACGTGAAAGGCGCTCTATAAATGTAAATTGTTGTTGTTGTTGTCCCCAGACGCTGGACAGTCTGGTGGTTGGGATCAAGAGGGCGGGCGTGTTTGGGTAGGAGGGTGACCGAAGGCGCGGATGGAGAGAAGGGTCTTGCAAATGGAAAGGGAGGGGGTAAGGCAGGTGGACTGTGGTTTGGTTCCAGAGGATGTGGACAGAGAGGCTGAAGGCCTGTCCGCCAATGGTGAGTCAGACGAGGCCAGGGTGTCCAGCAGGCCAGAGTCCACTGAGCGGAGAGAGTGAGCAAGTTGGTTGGTGGTTAGGAGGTTGCAGAAGTTGGGGGTAGCAAGGTCAATGAAGGGCTTTGAAGGTGAGGGGGACAACAACAATAACAACAACAACTTGCATTTATATAGCGCCCTCCATGCTGGGTAGTGTCTCAGAGCGCTTGACCAGGACAGGATCTTGAACTGTATCCTCTGAGTGATGGGGGAGCCAGTGGAGTTGAGTGAGGATGGAGTGATATGGACACGCGGAATAGCAGTGGCTGAGAGTGAGGCTTTGAGGTGAGAGGATGGGGTGAGAAGGTGGGTTGGGAGTAATAAGGTGGGGGGTTGAGAAGGTGGAGAGTTTGGGTTGGGGGTGAGAAGGTGGATTAGGGTTGGGGGTGAGAAGGAGGGGGTTAGGGTTGGGGGTGAGAAGGTGGGGAGTTAGGGTTGGGTTGGGGTTGAGAAGGTGGGGGGTTGGAGTTGGGGGTGAGAAGGTGGGGGGTTGGAGTTGGGGGTGAGAAGGTAAGGGGTTGGGGGTGAGAAGGTAAGGGGTTGGGGGTGAGAAGGTAGAGGGTTGGGGGTGAGAAGGTGGGGGGTTGGAGTTGGGGGTGAGAAGGTAAGGGGTTGGGGGCAGGGTGTGAGAGGTTATTTTATATGTGTACATTTTATACACATTTTAAAAAGACTCCAAACAACACAGGGTTAAAAGATAAGAGGTTCTCCCGACAAATAGTCCACGCCTCAGTGAGAAATGTGCCTCGTCAGGTCTCCTTATCCAGTCTCTGAGGTTCCCCGTAAGCTTTGACTGCCACCAAAACACACAGTTACTACACTTTACACAGTGAGTCCAGGCTGGGGTCAGCCCTGGATGCACTGGAAGTGGAAGAGGGTGGGGGTGAGGGGGGAGGTTGAGGTGGGGGGGTGAGAGTATTAACTATTCCCTTGCGGCTCTGTAAGGGGCTGACTGTCAGCCAGAGCCTCCAGGGCTGATCTCACTGTAACGCAGAGCAACTGGTTTTACTGGGACATAATTCTCGACAGAGAGAGAGACACAGAGACTGAGAGAAACAGTGAGAGGTTCAGGGAGAGGGTGCGTGGGGGGGGGAGGGGGAACTGGTGGGTGCTCTGAGCCTGCGTGCAGTGCAGAGGTTGGTTGTTGGGGTAGATTAACTGTGTGTGTCAGGGGGTCTGTGTGTGTGGGTATCAGACTTTGTGTGTGTGTGGCAGGCTTTGTGTGTATGTGTGTGTGGCAGGCTGTGTGTGTGTGTTTGTTTGTATCAGGCTGTGTGTGTGTGTGGCAGGCTGTGTGTGTGTGTTTGTTTGTATCAGGCTGTGTGTGTGTGTGGCAGGCTGTGTGTGTGTGTGGCAGGCTGTGTGTGGGTGTGTGTGTGTCAGGCTGTGTGTGCGCGTGTCTGGCTGTGTGTGTGTCAGACTGTATGTGTGTGCATGTCTGGCTGTATATGTGTCAGGCTGTGTGTGTGTGTGTGTGTGTCAGGCTATGTGTGTGTCAGGCTGTGTGTGAGTGCGTATCTGGCTGTGTGTGTGTGTGTCAGGCTGTGTGTGGGTGTGTGTGCGTGTCTGGCTGTATGTGTGTCAGGCTGTGTGTGTGTGTGTGTCAGGCTGTGTGTGAGTGCGTGTCTGGCTGTGTGTGTGTGTCAGGCTGTGTGTGTGTCTGGCTGTATGTGTGTCAGGCTGTGTGTGAGTGCGTGTCTGGCTGTGTGTGTCAGACTGTGTGTGTGTGTGTGCATGTCTGGCTGTGTGTGTCAGGTTGTGCGTGGGTGTCAGGCTGTGTGTGTGTGTGTGTGTGCATATCTGGCTGTGTGTGTGTGTCTGGCTGTGTGTGAGTGCGTGTCTGGCTGTGTGTGAGTGCGTGTCTGGCTGTGTGTGTGTGTCAGGCTGTGTGTGTGTGTGTCAGGCTGTGTGTGTGTGTCAGGCTGTGTGTGGGTGTGTGTGGGTGTCAGTCTATGTGTGTGTGCGTTCTGGCTGTGTGTGTGTGTGTGTGTCAGGCTGTGTGTGTGAGCGTTCTGGCTGTGTGTGTGTGTGTGTGTCAGGCTGTGTGTGTGAGCGTTCTGGCTGTGTGTGTGTGTGTCAGGCTGTGTGTGTGTGTGTGTCAGGCTGTGTGGGTGTGTGTGGGTGTCAGTCTGTGTGTGGGTGTGTGTGTGAGCGTTCTGGCTGTGTGTGTGTGTGTCAGGCTGTGTGTGTGTGTGTGTCAGGCTGTGTGTGTGTGTGTCAGGCTGTGTGTGTGTGTGTCAGGCTGTGTGTGTGTGTGTGTCAGGCTGTGTGGGTGTGTGTGGGTGTCAGTCTGTGTGTGGGTGTGTGTGTGAGCGTTCTGGCTGTGTGTGTGTGTGTGTCAGGCTGTGTGTGTGTGTGTGTCAGGCTGTGTGGGTGTGTGTGGGTGTCAGTCTGTGTGTGGGTGTGTGTGTGAGCGTTCTGGCTGTGTGTGTGTGTGTCAGGCTGTGTGTGTGTGTGTGTCAGGCTGTGTGTGTGTGTGTCAGGCTGTGTGTGTGTGTGTCAGGCTGTGTGTGTGTGTGTGTCAGGCTGTGTGGGTGTGTGTGGGTGTCAGTCTGTGTGTGGGTGTGTGTGTGAGCGTTCTGGCTGTGTGTGTGTGTGTGTCAGGCTGTGTGGGTGTGTGTGGGTGTCAGTCTGTGTGTGGGTGTGTGTGTGAGCGTTCTGGCTGTGTGTGTGTGTGTGTGTCAGGCTGTGCTGTGTGCTGTGCCACCATTGGTGGCCACACTTTCAGTCACTAAGCCCTGTATGTAACTCTGGAACACTCCTCCTCTCCCTCTGCCTGGCCCCTTCCTTCCTCATCTTCAGATCGCGCCTGAAGATCTTCCCTGTTGGTTGTCACCTCCTCCCCGGCCCGGCTTGTGCTCCACCGTTACCGGGTGGTGTGGATCGCTGCCCTGCGTGGGGGCCGCTGTATCAGTTGTTGTTACCAGGCCACGTGACGATGGAGGAGTGGAGGAATGGGTGCTCTCGGCCTCTCGAGGATCAGAAGCTGATGTCCCGACTACAGGCTCACAGTGACCAGCCTGAACACCAGGTCAGCTCCCCCATCATCAGCCACCCCCTCACCAGCAACTCAGCCTGCACCACAGGGCGGGCGGGGCGGGTGCACTGACACTCCTTACACCTACCATAGGCTGCTCACACTGTCCACATGTTCCAAAGTGTTTCACTGTAAAGTGTAGTGACTGTGTGGTTTGTAGGTGAACACAGCAGCCAATTTTACATATCGCAATGTCCTACAAGTAGCTGTGTGGGGATTGTTGGCCAGGACACTGAGACAGAGAGAGGGAGAGAAACTCCCTTCTATTTTCCCAACAGTGCCATGGGAGATCTTTAATGTCCACCTGACACAGAGAGGTAGTCAGGTTTAATGTCTCATCTGAGGATCGGTGTCTCCAATACTGCAGCGTTTCCCCTTGAACATCAACAACAATAACACATTATATTTACACAGCGCCTTTTATGTCGGGAGGACGTCCCAAGGTGCTGGACAATCTGGTATTTGGACTCGAGCTGGGGTTGGGATCAGGCAGGTGAAAGGTAAGGAGGGTGGGAGTAGGAGAATGACTGAAGGCGCGGTTGAAGACGGGGGCAGAGAGGCTGAAAGTTGAATTTTTTGTGGCAGAGGGTGGAGCCCTGGGGCTGTCTCCTCGCTAGGCCTCAGGCTGATGCTCTGCTGTGAGGAAATCTGAGCTTCCTCCTGATTCACTGATCACAAAAGACAAGATTTCCTGAATGAGTCATTTCCTGGGTATGGCTCCAGTGTGTGTGTGTGTGTGAGTCTCTCCCTCTCCCCTTCCCCCCTCTCTCCCCTCGCCTCATGGCAGGAGGTTGTGGGTCAGGACTTTGTTCGCCCACAAAACACACAGAACTACACTCCACACTTTGAGATGTTGTGTTGTGGTTTCCCTTCTGTGTGTGTGTCTGGGGCAGGCAGAGATTGTGTGGCCGGGGTCAGTTATTCTATATCTCACTGAGGTTCCCCCACTAGTTGTGTGATAGCCCTCATTAACCCCTTCAGTCCTGTCTCCCTGGTGGCTGCTCCCTGTTCAGGCACACAGTAAAGATCCTGCCATGTTTCCTCTTGGTGATGTCATCCGCAGACATGGGGTAAACTTCCACATGTATGTAGACGACATTCAACTATTTTTCCGCCTCAAATTGTGACCTCCTCCAGTCCCCTGATGTTCTGTCAGCCTATCTGTCAGACATCAAGAGCTGGATGAGCGCAAACTTGTAGCTAAACGTTAACAAGATGGAACCCATACTCTTTGGCTCTCGTGGACACCTTCAGTCCCACGTCTCTCACCTCCTCCACCTACCAGACCTGTCCCTAAAATTCTCCAAACCCATATGCAACCTCGGCGTCAGGTTCAACCCCCAATTATCCTTCCTCCCCCACATCCAGTCCCTCACCAGCACCGCCTAATCCCATCTCCGCCACATCGTCTGTCTCCGCCAACATCTCACCCTAAAAGCTGCTGAAATCCTGGACCTTTGTCAGCTCTCGGCTGGACTACTCCAACTCCCTCCTCACCGGTCTCCCCTCCACCACCATTCACATCATCCAGCTCATTCAGAACTCCGGCGCCCACATTCTCACCTGCACCGAACTCCGCTCCCCGATTACACCAGTCCTTGCCAAACTGCACTGGCTCCCTGTCACAGAGCGGATTGATTTCAATCCTCACTCTTGAATTTAAATCCCTCCACTCCTCCGCACCCCTGTACCTCTCTAACCTCTCTGCTCACAGCAGTACCTGCTGCCTCCACTCTATTGGGCTTCCTCCTTGTCCCCCGAATCCGTCACTCCACCATCGGCGGCTGTGCTTTCAGCCACTACGCTCTGAAACTCCGGAACTCCCTCCCTCAATCCCTTTGCCTCAACCCCTCCTTTTCCATTTTCAGATGCACCTGAAGACCTTTCTGTTCGACCGTGCCTACGGTCACCTTCCCCCTCCCACTTGCTTGGCCTCGGGCTCCGCTTTTGTGAAGTGCTCTGAGATGCTGTCTGACATGGTGGGCACTATCTAAATCCACGTTGTTGTTGTTGTTGAATGAGTGAAAGGAGTTTCTCTGTCCCTCCCGGTATCCTGATCCGCCGGATCCCGGTATCCTGACCAACAATCTGCACACATAACAATAGGAGGTGTGGTGTAGTACACACATAACAATAGGAGGTGTGGTGTAGTGACTGTGTGTGGGCTCTCATGGCAGTGTTGAGTAATGTGAGAAGCTGTAGCAGAATCCCTGTTGTTTCCACTGACTGTCCCTAATGTCGGCTTCACATAGACACCTGTTCCCCCTATCACAGCCCTCCCTGGCCGACTACCAGATGGAGAAGAAGATTGGACGGGGGCAGTTCAGTGAGGTTTACCGGGCAACCTGTCTGCGGGACGGCAAAGCCGTGGCTTTAAAGAAAGTTCAGGTTAGTTCATTTCTTACCGTCTAACAATAACAACAGCAATATAACAACAACAACAACATCTCAGCAACACTTTTAATAACAACGGTAACTTAACACCAACAACTGACCAGCAACAATATCTCTCCTCCACCTCCCCCCTCCACCTCCCCCCTCCACCTCCCCCCTCCACCTCCCCCCTCCACCTCCCCCCTCCACCTCCCCCCTCCACCTCCCCCCTCCCCTCCACTACCCCCAACCACCCTTCCCCCCTCCCCTCTCTAACTCCCCCTTCCCACTACACCTCCCACCGCACCCCCTCCACCTCACTCTCCACCTCCGCCCTCCCTCACCCCCCTCTACCTCTCCCTTACCCTCCCCACTCCCTCTCCCCCCCCCCCCCCCATGTTATCTGTCTCCCTTTCTTTTCACAGATATTTGAA